>JANHFL010002722.1:33077-71575 GCA_032468155.1 Oxyrhabdium leporinum | reverse complement strand
AGCCACCCAGGGGGGCGGGGGGGAGGGAAGAGAAGCACTCCTCGCTCCTCTGAGAGAGACGGCTTAGAGCCTGCTCCAACACCCTATCTCCAGGCAAAGGAAGGCTGAGTCTTTCCTGCAACCCTTCACAGCAGGGGAGACGTACGTTGTGTACACCAGCATGGCACACTTGCGCTCCAGGTTGTGCTTGTGGGCTGCTGATTCTTGCTCCAGGGCTACGTCTGAGAGAGCATCGGCCTCCCCAGCTGGAGCACCACTTCTTTTCACACGGGGTTGGCGAATAATCCCTGAAGTGACCAACACATGCCATCAGCAGAGGCGGCGCCAGCAGCCAGATGCAAACAGAGCCACTTACAGTGCCGGGTGGGGGGGGGGGGGCAGAGGGAGAGCCAGAGGTCAGGGACAGGCAGCCAGGGATGGAGAAGAATTGGATGGCCAGCCATCCACCGTGGAAGCAGGGTCAGGGACTGGTTGCCAGCATCATACCGAGGGGTGTGTTGAGGCAGACACACTGCAGGTCAAACCAGAAGTTCTCCACATCTTGGAGAGTGCCCAGGTTATAATGGCGCTTGTCAAACGGGCGGCTGCTTTGAGCCAGGTTGTAATGGGGTTCACAGATGGTGGTATCCACAATCTCTGCTTTTTTCTTCAAGTACACAAACACCTGCATGAGGTTGAAAATGCTCAGATCAAGGCCCCTTCTGGTCAGGATGAATGCAAACATGCAGATTTCTAGATTCAGGCAACAGAAAAGGGGCAGGCCAGTAATCTTGGCATCCAGTTTGATTTGAAAACAAGCAAAGGCATGGAGTCACTCTAGTTATTACTTTTGACATATTTTTGGGAAAGCTCCACTTTTGTTCACAACCCTTATAATATATAGGAAACGGTGCTCAAACTTATTATAAGGGTTGTTTGTGATGACTAAGCTCAAACTGCCCTATTTTTGCCCAATGCACGTTATACAAAGGCCTAGTTCTCCTGAGAAAGACTGAGAAAGAGGGAAGGAAGGAGAACAGAATGGCCAATAGCAGCAAGATGGATGGACTCATTTGCAGCAGCAACAGGCGAACCGTTGGAAGCCCTGAAGATGCATGCTGGGGGAGCATCCTATCTACAGAGTCCCTAAAAGCCAATACCAACTTGATGGTATATCATAAATCAATTACCCTACCTGAAGTATTAATTACTGATGATGCCAACAACAGCCCCTGCTTAACTAGTCAGCAGACATTTCAATTGTAGTCTAATATCAGAATCATCTTTAGAATATCATATTTTGTGCATCTAATGAAGACAACTTCTTTCCAACTATGGTCTGTCACAATCAGCGTTCAAGTCTTCAACTTAGAACAGGATACTATTACTTTTGTAGGAAACCCTTTCACTGAAGAATGTTGTTTCTCTTGCGTTAATTTAAATAATATAGGCATAGCATTCAGTTTCCGAAAAAAATACAGAAATAGTAACACACATTACCTGATCTTTTTCTTGAAATTTCTCTGTGGGGCCAAACTGCAGTAATCCCATATAACATAAACGCTGTAGGCTTTCCATTACTGAAAAGATGTACCTCCTGTAGTGATACATTGCAGTTGAAAATTATTGGACTGCTGCTCAACTGTAAAAAATCAGCCAAATATCTCTATTGTTAACTCAAATCAAAGGCAGCTCTAAAAGCTAAGCACGCTGCATAGTTATCAAAGTGCAAGGTCTAAGTTCAAATCCAAATAAAGGGTTGAACATACAATATATAAAACTCAGTATGTGGCAGCCACCTCTGCTTGATGAATTTGCACATGAAACCTCTGAGGGTCAGCAGTGCAGAAACCCTCTATCCACATAATTTTTCTTTGAGGTACAAATGACCAGCTCAAATGATCCTACTCTGCACGCTGTTACGTAAAGTCCCAGAACTCTGGAGAGGGCTCTAGTGCCAGGAAAAGTGGATGGAAAGAGAAGAAGAAAACAACCAGCAGCTACGGTGGCGATGGGGGCGCTATTGGAAGTCTGAAGGACTGGGTTAGGGGAGAGATCTTCATACAGAAAATCTCTGGTCATTCAGACCACAACATTGACTTGATGGCACATAGTCAACCAATCAATCAAGCTCATCAAAGGATAAGTACTGGTAATGTAACATTCCATTCTCTGACCACCAAAGTCATCCCATCAAAGATAAGGACATTTTTGTGCCTGGTGACATTTTAAGGCAGGTCGTATCAGTGAGCTTCTCTTGCCAAAATTCTACATCTAATCAGAATCAAACAGTGCCAGGAGAGCCTCCCTTTGAACAGTTGTACCCTCTCCCCTTTCCTGGAACAGCCCTAATGAATCAGAACCCACCGCTTGTAAAGGAGCTGCTGTCGAACCGATCTGGGAAGGTTTCTGATGAGCGTATGTTTCCTCAGAGAGTCCTTCAGATAATCTTCCAGGTTATCTACCTATATTGATTTCATACAGCAGAATGCAAGATTGGCAACCAACCTTTAATCTGCTTCATCCTGCAGCTGAGAGCTAAGCACTGAGCACTAAGCACTGAGATTCATCAGGGAGGAAACGGACTCCGGCCTATGACGCATGACCTGGAGAGGACTTTGAAGGCCCACTAGTCCCCCGCTCTGCCCTCCCAGAAAAGGCCTGGGGTCAAAGCAGTTTCAAGTGCATTTGCTCCGGAAAAGTTCTAAATTTGAAGCCCCTCACCTTATAGCTGACTTGAACTATCTGGACAAAGATGGACAAAGGCAGACAGAGAAGAAGATCACTAACAAGTGCCCAGCCATGTCCAAACTCCCGGTGGACTGGCAAAGGAGGGATATGACGCTTCCAGGAGGCCTCATCCACATACACTGCAAGGAAAAAGGGAAGTGGTGCAGGGTTCCAGCCATTTCACCCAGGGGATGTTCAGGATACGTTCACTTTTCAGGCAACCCCAGAAATGGAGTCACCGTTTTCACCTTGCCTTTATTGAAATAGGCTGCTACAGACAGACAGGAACACTGGGAAGCTGTGCTGACCATCACTGCAGCTCAGATAGGCCTGGTTGCCTAAATTGGGGGTGGGGTGGTTGGGGCACAGAAGAACTGGCTCCAGAGGGAATGGGAGAGGACAAATTATGGAGGCCACCATGTCCCCTGAGCAGAAAGCTGCCTGTTACTGAAACGGGCAGGCCAGAATTGACACAGCTTTGTCAGAGAGGGCTGCCTTGACTAAACTGTGAATAAGTTGGGAGACATTTCCTGAGAGTTATGCTTTTGAGCTGGATCTTTACCTTTCTGCTCCCCAAGCTCTAGATCTCCTTCTTGGGCAGGAACCTCTGGGCTTCGCAGAGACTCCTTGTCATCTGCCACACCAAGTGGACGGCTGGAGGAGGCACAGCCTATGTCCCCTCCCAGCAGGTCACAGCCAGGTCTTCTCCTGTGCGAGCTGGCAGGATGTCCATAGATCAGGTACCAGACGAAGAGGTGAGTCATCTTTAAGCGTGGCATTTTGGGTAGGAAACCCAGGGAGCGTCCAAGGCCTGGCACTTAAAAGAAACAGATGCTATTTCTCTTTAAGAAATCCAGAGCCAAACACTGCTATGTTTCAAACTGCAGCCCTTAACCCACTTCTACTAAACCACGGCAGAGCAGAAAAGGTCTCGTTACCTGTAACGGGATGGTAGTTGAATTTGGCAATGCACACCTTCTCACCAGCTATTTCACTTTGGCAAGAAAAAGTACAATCTTTCCTTTCCTTCAGGGTGGTCTCAGCTCCAGACTCCTGCCTTTTTGGGTTCAGAGACATCAGTATCGGCTGAACTTTTATCCTGAAAATGAGGGAGAAAAAGAGAGCAAAATCTTGGCTTCAATAATCTGTTGCCTGGACAGAAATTCCACTACCATCAGTGAACTGCAAGGTCAGGGCAGCTCTTGCCAGCTAATTCCCATCTATTCTCAAGGGCCTGGCAACTGACTCTCAAAATCTCTGCAAGGAAAGTCAGATTTGCAACTGAAACAAAGGACAGCCCGTCTGCAGGGAAAAGAACCCCGCCAGGAGAGGAGTCCATGACAGACTCTCTGAACCTCTTGGGCTTCAGAAGGGTCCCGCCTCTGCCAACCAGCACTGGGCAGCAGTTCTCCCCATCCGCCAGACCTTTGGGAACTTGCCTGTTTACAGAACTTGAATTGGAGATTCGGAAACGCACTTGCTCAATGGCACTTTTCACCAGCGGGTCACCTGGAGTCACAGACGGATCAACCACAAATTCAACCTGTCAAGAAAAGAATCCAGAGGGCACACATTTATTTATGTATCACCTTTATTATTTTTATAAAACTCAAGGCAGCAAACTTATCAACACAACTTCCTCCTCTTATTTTCCCCACAATAACAACCCTGTGAAGTGGATTGGGCTGAGAGACTGGCCCAAAGTCACCTAGCTGGCTTACATGGCTAAGGCAGACTAGAACTCACCGTCTCCCACCTTCTAGCCTGGTGCCTTAACCACTAATCAAACTGGCTCTCTCCTCATGAAAGAGTTCCCTGATCTTTCCATTCTCCAGTTGGGGCAGGGCCCTCAAGATGGGGGGGAGGCCTTGCTGAAGCAAATCCTCAAATTTGCCCCACAGCTCCAGCCGCTGCAAGCTAAGCAAGAGGGGCTCAAAGCTGCAAAGAGGGTGCAGCTGGCAATGTTCCCTGGGGAGGAAAAGCATGTCGGCTGCTTCCAAACAGTTATTTGAAAAGGAAAAAAATCCCCTTAAAAAAAAAGCACTATGACAAGAAAACTTCTGGCGGAGTTGGCAGGGGCTGGACTGCTATGCTTGCTGAGCCCTGAATACCCGGCCTCCTTCCCTTGAATTCAGCCGTTTGGCAAAACTGTCGCTTCCAAGGCTCCTCTATATGGGCAAAACGAACCCCTTGGGGGGAAAAGAGCGGGTTCTTCCTTGCTCTGCCTACCCCGGAAGCTTCTCCTCCAGCGTTTTGGAAAGGGAGGCTACCTTGCGGCTGATGCCATCCTGGATAACAGTGGTACGGAAGAGACGCAGGAGGCCTTCCTGGGAGAGCTTCTGGACTAATCGAACAATGGATTTCTTGCAGCACCTGGTAGCAACCCCTTCTTGTTTTTCCTGATCCATGATCATTTTCTGAAGCCTGAAAGAAGGAACCAACTGAGGACTCTTTTCTGCACTAGCAGAAGGAGAGGAGGAATCGCCACAGTAGCAACTCTTCTCGAGATAGCTTATGAGGACCTGAAGGCAAAGGGGCGGCCCATCTACCAAGCTCTTCTGCCCCCTGGCCTGCTTTTTGCCTGGCAGGCAGGCTCTGCCACTTACACAAACAAACTCTCGATCAAGCGCAGATTTCGGACTGCCTCGATGATGAGATTCCTACGTTTCAGCAGGCGGTAGGTCTCATGGGATCGCTCCACTGGCGGTGCCTGTGAGCTCTTCTCTCTTTTTTTTTCATCACAACTCTTCTAGGGCAGAGTCAGAAAACAGTATGGAAGCAAGTCTGGTAAAAAGCCGATAAATCCAGTGAGGTCCCGCCTTCAAGAGGACCCCAGTCTGGAGCCTTCCGAGAAAGCTTCCCACAGCACAAAAGAGAGCGAGGACAGCAGACCTGGCCCAGGCAGGGGCCCTTCTCAACCTGGACTGGGCCAGGGTCTGCTTGGCTCCGCTTGCCTGTGCCTAGGGAGGCTCTTTCTGGGGCCGATCTCCACTGTCTGTCTAAACGTGGGCCGAAGGGAGACCCTGGCCCCTACCCGGCTTTGCAGGCCTTGGATTCTTACTTTGAGGGCTTCAGGCAGGACTTCTTCAACCACAGCTGCATCTCCAGAGACAGCTTTGAAACGGGCACAGCTGGAGCGGCTGGCTTCCGACCTGAGCCAGTCCAGAGCAGAATCCCTGCCTTCCAAGTATTCCAGAGGGAGCAGGGACGACTTCTTCTTCTTAGCTGCTTTGGGAAGAAGGACACTCCCAGTGAGTGGCTTCCTCAGGCAATTTCCACAGAACGTTGCTGCTGAAAGAGAAGGGGAAGGGGGCCCTCCAACCATTCTCTTTGCTAAGCCAGGAATTGAATCCAAATCAAACAAGTATTGGGCAAACAATCTGCCCTTAAACACTAGTTAATAACTTTTCACTTTAAATAGTCAGTCGGTCTGGAGTAGAAGAGAAGGCATTGACCTAAAACATCAGGAGAGTGTGAGTTTTAAGCTTCCCTTTGGCTGGAAAGGTGGCTGGGTGATTTTCAGCCAGTGGTTCTCTCTCATCCCACCTCAGTGTTGTTGGTGGCAAAGGGGGGGGGGGGAGTCTTAGGCATGTGCACCATCTTGTATTGGCCATAATAGTAGAAAATGCTCTGAGCAACTCCAAATTTTCGGAAAATGCTCCGAGTCTTCTCTCCTGAGCTCATCCCAGTTAATATCCCATTTCAGAGCCTGGCAATTTTCCCAGTGCCCCAAACTCTGTTCTTAACCAATGTAGAGGAAGGTTTACACTGGTTGTATTAAGAACAGCAGAACAGGTGTTCCTGGCACAAGCTGATACCATAAAGGCAAGATGTGGCCAGGGACACCACAAGGGAAGATTTGGGTTTTCCAAGGGAGAATGAAACATTTTTACCTCCAATGCTTTTGGTGCCCTCAGCCTGGGCAACATGCAAAGCCCATTCAGTACCTTTCTTTCTTGCTGACTGGCAAAGCCCACCTCCTCCTTCAAAATCAAGTCCGGGCAGGGTCTGTGCATTGCCCTTCTTCTGCCTTGCGCCGCCTTTCTCTTTCTCTTCCTCTTCCTTCTCCAGTTCCAGGAGGACTGCCTGCCCTTCCTCCTCCTCTTCCTCCTCCTCCTCCTCCTCTGCCAGCGAGAGCTGTTCTCCAGGCAAAGGGTCATCATGTGCAAAAACTATGCTGGCCTGAGCCAGCTTCTCACTCCGAGCCTTCTCCCGTTCAAACTGCTGGCTCAGGTCGCTCTGTTCTGCATACATCCGTGCAATGTATTTGGTTGTCCGTTGCCTGCCCTCGTCCTCCATGAACCCCTAAACAAAGAAGAGCACGGCTGTCGCCTCTGCCTTGTCCCCAAAGCTCCCAAAATGTCTTGGGAAATGGGGCAAAGCTAGTGGACAATCCTTCCCCCAGTTTTTATTGACCACAAAATGGCCTCTAGAATATTACCTTGATCACTTTATATCTCTCTAACAAGCGACACAGCATCCGGGCTTCCAGCTTCCCCACGTTCATCGCAGCTCGAAGTTCTGCCTGAGAAATACCTTTGGTCCCCCAGCTTTCAACTGTAAGGCAGAGAAAGTGGGGATGAGCAAATTGGAAGGAGAACACTGAGCACCAAGTCCCAGCATCAGCAAGAACTGGGTCTGAAGCAGCATCAACTCAGCCTACCTGGAGAAAATGATGTTCTAGACCTCAGCCATGCCAAACCCACCCTTAGCTACCTTCCTGCCAGGGGAAGGTAGACTTAGCTTTGGTCCTGGCCAGGAATCTCCTCCTGGAGCATCAGCCCTGGTTCTGCTGAAGGGAGGCTTCCAGGCCTTAAACCCTCAGTGGTGCTACAGAGGAAACTTTGGTCCTTGAAGCGCAGAAGAAACCCAGAGGGTGGGTTGGTAGTCCTGCTCAGTACAGTCTCTGTGAGAGTCAAGGGGTCTGGGCAGTCATGTTGCAAAATCTCTACCCCATTTGGGGTCTGGGGTTAAACATTTCAGCTAGAAAGAAGGGTCCGTGGCTAATTCACGGGGCAGAACAGAAACAACCCTGCAGGTTAACAAGGCTGGAGGTAGTAATTGCCAAACTCATGTCACAGTCTGATCCCCACATGTTCATGAACCTTATTAGATAAGCAGAACACTTCATATATTATTTGAGTTAGGCTATAGTGAAGTTACATTGTGTACTGCCAAGAACTGGCTGGCTTACAAACCCAACAAATAAACAAGAATCTGTTCCATTTTGAAAATCCAAATTCAAATTGCACTGAAAAATTAAGCAAGGCTGGACTTCATGTGAGCACTGAGTTGCCCCTCTGCCACAATGGCCAAACCAGCTGTTTCTACCCTGCAATCAAAATGGCATCAGCTGAAAAAGCAGCTCAGACAATACCCACCCAGCTCATATGCTTGTGCCAGCATGTCCTTTTCATACACAACGTCCACAGGCTGCACGGTTTTGGCAATCATTTCTTCATCATCATCATCGTGGAAGTCAGCCACCTTCTTCTGATATTCCTTCACTAACTTTAAACAACGGACCATGACTTGAGTTCCTGAGAATGAATAAACCCCAAAGGATTATGGAATGGCTGAAGACAGCCTGCATAGTCTCTCCTAATCCTGGCATCGAAGACGCAGTATTGAAGCCCAATTTAATTCTTGCTGGATGGCACTGCCAAAGAAACCCAGTCCTGCCCCCACCACCAGCATTGCGGCAGTCCTGCTTCAGCCTCACAAGCTTGTTCCCGTTCTCAGCATCTCCCAAAGGCCCCAATGAGCCACCTAATGCCAGAGAGGCAACTGGGGGCGGGGAGACTCCCATCCATGTATTTCTTTCAACCCTGCAATTGCTTTAAAGTCTGGGTATGTCCCCACTGGGCAGATCTGAATCCTCAGGAAAATCACAGGTCCCCGCTCCGCCTTTTTCCTGGGCGGCCCCAAGTGACTTTCCCCTCATTTACCCTTCTTTGTCTTGAAAGGCCTCCCGTCAGAACACACGTCCCGCAGCGGAACAGAGACCATCTTGCCCAAGTTGGCATTCAGCATGTACTGGTAGAGGCGCTTAAAGGTTTTTTCACAGAGACCCTGCACATCAGCCAAAGGAGGAGGGCACTGAACTCTTCAGCAAATATGTATTTTTCCCACAGCCAAGTTTTCCCACCTGCCCAGTATCAGTTAACTTAAGACACAGTCAATGTATAATTTTCCCACAATCGTGCATTTTGGAACGAAGTAGATGAAAAGTTAACGCTATTTTTGCATTCCTGATATATTTTTGATTTATGCTCTCTCACCATTCCAATGAAAGTAACTTTAATTTACCGGCAGCTATTCTAAAACACCTCTCCAAGTATTTTATTACAATGCTGCATTAATAACAATTTAGTGAAAAGCAAGGCAGAATATTCACTATGGGGCTCCCCAGGCAAAGATACCATCTGCTTTGAGAAGGTCCCGCTTTGTGCCAACAAAAATGTGGAATCGGGGTCCAGGGCTCGGAAAGTACTCCCAAACAATGAGCTCCAGTTCATCCATACATGGAAGGAGCTAATAAAGAAATGAGGGCACACCTGGACAGCCACCCCCAACACACACACACACACACACACACACACGCACGCTCTCCACTAGTGCCTATTCAGAGATTCATAAAAGTTCACATGAAAAACAGCCACCTTGGTTATGCAGGAAGAGAGCCACAAGCTTGCCAGTTCACTGGATAGAACAGAAAACCTGCTCTAATAGATTAAAAGATATATTGGGTTGTAAAAGAAAAGGAACCTAGTTGCTAGGGTACCTATAACCTTATATTTTTCGTTATCTTGTATTAAAGATGGGAATCTTGCTTTCAGTTTGAGTTGGCTACCGAGGGCCTAGTAACAGCAAGGATTCAACAACTGCTTAGATCCTAAAGGGGCTTGGAATTTTTTTGAGCAACAGGATAGGAGACTTTTGGGGAAAAGTGGAAAGAGCAGAAGCAAACAAGCGGATTCTCGGGCAGGGAGCCTGTACAGAAATAAAATAAGGGCACTCTTGGAGATCCTATAACTGAACCTCCACCTCAGCTTTTGTTACAGCTGCAGAAAATCCCCAGGATCCATGTGGTCTCAAAGGTAGACATTTGTAATGCTTCTGACGCTCTGAAGAACAGGTGCCAGGTCTGAAGATTCTGCCCACTGAAGGGGCAGATGCTGCCAACAGATATCCTGCACTCACATGCACAGTCTTTGATTTCAAAAGCCCTCAATCTTACCAGCTCCTCCTTTATGTTGCCCAGTGTTTCCATCTGACCTGGCCGGTTGCTCAGCATGCCAGAGAGCTTCTCCATAAGAATATCATATTTGCTCCTCCTAAAACCCAAGATGCAACAATGAACAAATGCTATATTGCCACTGTCTTGTCTACCCTTGTAAGGAAACACACACCTTTCAGAAACTGACTGCTGCCAAGACTCATGGCCCTCTGCTAATTTCCTCAAGGGCTCTCCGAGCAAACAATCGATACAAACTCAAGGTAAACCGCTTCAAACTCGATTGCAGAAAATATGACTTCAGCAACAGAGTGGTCAATGCCTGGAATGTCCTACCTGACTCCATCGTTACAGCCTCAAACCCTCACAGCTTCAGTTCCTTTGTTCATATTTCTGTTCATACCTATACTTGTTATCTTGTATGTTTGACAAATAAAACAAATAAACAAACAAACAAATTTCTGTAATGAAAGAGGCCTTGTCTTTCTTGAAGTATCTCTCTTAGGCAATCAGTTAGTCACCAGAGGCAGAGATTAGTCCCCTATCTCCAAAATGCAGAAGAAAAGGAAACTCAGACTAAAAAAGCAAACTAAAAGTGATAAAACCTGATATGAAGATTAGAGAGAGTGGGAGTAGTGACATTTGGGGCTTTCAAACATGCTCAATGGCTCGAAAGGAGCACAAATGAAAGCTCAAGTGTGAATTTGCCAAGCGCATACCTGTCAATATGAAAGCGGCTGAGGAGCAGAAGAATGGAGTGCTGTTGGATCCCTGAGGGCAACCTAATCACATGGGACTGCATTGAGATCAGCCCATTTTGGATCAGGACTTTTCGATGATAGTGAAGCTTTCCAGCATCCACCCTATAAAAGAGTAGCCTCCATCATGTTTGGAACATACAGATGGCACAACAGCTAACTTCCGCCCCCCAACCCTCCTTTATAACAAAAACCAGAAGGCAAACAAGAACCTATATTTCTGCATCAACTAAATTTCTTAAACAAGCCTAAATCTTAGAGTGATAATTGCTAAGCCAACAAAGGTAATGGTCCCTTGCCTCAAAAGTTTTGCACCTACAATGAAACTGAAGCTTGGCTCAGTGCAAGGAAATTCCCTGGGATAACATTCTCCCATTGTTATATTCCCATTCCGAAGGGAAGCAACCTCCAGGCTAACAGAGAAGTTGCAGTCATAATTAGCTTATAAAATATTTCAGTAGCAAACCAAGTTAAAATAGTATTTAATCCCTGAGATAAGCAGCTCTCCACATCTGTGGGAATATCTGTGCATAGAACCTTCTTTTCTGGCATTACATCAGCTAGTCCAGAATAAGCCAACACTTACAACTTACTTAAAAGCCACACTGAGGTCTTTTTGGAGCTCTCCTTGCCAGCGAGCTCGTCCTAATCGCTCCAAAATGCAGTAGGAGAAGTCAGGAAGCTTTAAGTCTGGATCCCCTTCCCAGCCTATTAGTGCCCTATGGCGCAATACCAGGGAGGCAACAATGACCAGCCTCTCTCCCCAACTGCAAAGTAAAAAGAAGAGTCACTTTGAGAATCCCCAAAAGAAAGACAGCACTTTCTGTGCTCCAGCAATATTGTTGTCAGCTTCCTGAATTGTAGGTAGACCATGTCAGCCAGAAGCGCACAATGCAATGACAATTTCTCCCACAGCCCACCGATTAATGGGCAACTGTTATTTTTCTTCTGTTGATCACACCTTTAAAGCCTCCCATGGCTATCTGAAGAATCAGTTATCTTCAGTTGTCTACGCCTGTCCAATTCAATCCAGCTGAGTGGGACATCAAGTTCCGTAAATTAAAAGAATACAATTTGGTGCACCCAGTTATTCCTGCCCTTTGAAATAAGTTCCCTCCAGAGACACATGTGGGGTCCTTGGTGCTCTCTGAGCTGGGTTCTTTTCTTACAGACGTTTCATTACCCAAACTAGGTAACATTATTAGTACAAGCAGGAAAAGCAGTTTGTCCTCATTTTATATTCTAGTGGCTTGCCCTTTCGAGTGTTGGTGGGAATGGTCTTGGTGATTCGTTGGTTGGGCTGTTTACTGTTAGCTTGTTTGGCGCTCCTTGATCCGGGCGTAGTTTACTTCTAAACAGGATAAGCAAAGAAAGTGCACGTGGGTAAAAAGCAGAGGATCACACCAATCAAAGCTTACTCACTTCTCATAAGCCTCCACGTAGGTGCAACAGGGCTGCATGTCCTTCGTCCGGATCCGATCAGTAATGTCCAGTCTCTCTTTCAAATACTGGCAGGAGCCCTGGATGCCCTCGTCCAAAATCATATGCACCGGGTAAATGTCGCTTAATGGAACGGGATCCCGCTTGGTCTCCAGAATTCCCGTCTCAAGATCGATTTCCTCATATCTGGAAACGAACAAAACCTTTTCGGCGAAACTGCTACGATCCGCGCGCCCCCCCGCCCCCCCTCAGTCCGTTGGAAAAGTAAAACCGAAACGTTCAGCCCCACGAGTCCCCACCCCGGCTGAGCCAACTGCGGCGTCCGTAATCCCCCCCGCCGGGCCCTCGGCGCCCAGGCCAGGCCTCACCGGTCGAAGAGGCGCAGCGGCGGGCGCGGCTGGGGCAGCAGATGGAAGCGGAGCTCGGCCTGCGCAGCCAGCGTGGCCCACAGCAGCTGCCGGGCGCCCGGCTCCAGGGGCAGCGGGAAGGGCGGCACGCGGCCCGCCAGCCGGTCCCAGAGCGCGCCGGGGGTGACGCCGTCCAGCCCCTCCAGGGCCACCTCGTCCAGTGTAGCCCACAGTGCCTCCATGGCTGCCGGGCGCCCGATGAGTAGCGGCGGCGCGCTGGAAGTGACGCCTCGGTGCGCGACGCCCGAGCCGCCGCGGTAACCACGGCAACGGCTCAACAGGCGGCGGCGGGGGGTCCTGGCGCTGAGGCAGCTTCGCCGCGCCTGGCTGGGCCCGGCGGCCCGGTTGGGGACGGGAGGGAGCGGCGGTGGTTCTCGCGGAGACCCGGCCGCCTGTGTCGCCGGAGGGCCGCGGGGATCAGGTCCCGAGGTAGCGGACGGGGCTCGAAAGGCGCTCCTCAGGCTTCGCCCTTCAGGCGCGCGTAACCCGAGGCCATGGTGACCGACTTCGACGAGAAGCACGACGAGCACTTGGTGCTGCTGCAGCAGAGAAACAGGTGGGCCGCCTGCCTGCGGGAGGGCCGGGGCGTCAGCCGACCCGCCCGCCCGCCGGCCGTCGCCAGTAACAGCCCGTGTTTTCGGTTCCAGGATCCTGAAGGCCCTGGAGAGGAAGGACCCTCTGCAGCTCCGGCTGAAGCAGCTGGAGCAGGGCTTCTCTTTGTACGTGAACGGCGCCAACTCGGAGGCGAGCCGCGGCCGCAAAGTCAGCCCTCCGGCCCTTCTCGGGAGCGGCGGCGCGCGAACCCCCAGAGCGAACCGTGAGTTCCTTGCCGGTCGCGACCGTCGGAGGCTCCGCCGAAGGGGAGAAACTCACCCAGAGATCAGCGTCGCCTCTGGTTGAGGTTCCTCGGTCTGGGATTTTTCGAACATGAAAAGCAGTTTTATACAGTAAATAAGAAATTTAACACAGCATCCGGTCTGAGAAAACGTCTTATTTTTTTTAAGCGCAGAGAGCAGACGATTTTAATTATTTATGGAAGGCCCGAAATAAGCCATGAACCAGTTTGGGTGAATTTTCCCTTCGCTTTCAGTAAATCCCTTTCCTCAACTTGTTTCCCTTTCCTCAACTTGTTTCAGTTTCCATTTTCAGTCATGAGGTTCCTGGTAGTGATACCAGCTGTGTGAATTGTGAAAGGTGACATACTGTCAGACCCAGGCTTTTTTTCTCGGTGACAGCTTCCACAGCTCCCCTGCTTGGAAGACGGCTTAGGAGGTAGGAGGAAGAAGCAGTAGAATAATTGCTGTCATTGAGCTACTCTATATACTATATAGAGTAACTCTGATAATATAGTGCAGCATATGCGCCACACAGTCCCAAAGGTCTATGCTGAAGTTCAGAGGATTAGTACCCATCCTGGCATCCCGAAAATGGTTTATTGACCAGTCTCTAATTGGGGCAGCATAGAAATCATGCTAATAAATAAATTCCTCCGCTATGCAGGGTGTCTGCACTTTGATCCATTTACTCATACTGTTTCCTGTTTCCTTTCAGCTGTGAGTACCAAAGACCTGTTAAAACAAGGAGAGCAGCGAGAGAGGAGCACCCAAAGTGCACCTAGTAAAATCCAACGTCGGGAATGGCTCCAGGTATGAAAAAGAGGAGGGAGCACTAGAGTTCCCAGCCTGGCATCTTTTTGGATTACAGAAGCATGCAGCAAATATAAATAAATGAAGTGATGTGTCAGGCATGTTTGTTAATAGGGCATTGTAAGACCCTTAAGGTTAGAGGTCCAATCATAGACAAAGACGTAAGAGAGAAGCACTGAGAACAAATATCTGTTGGAAGACAAAGGTGATCCCAAAACAAGAATAGAGTTGTAGAGCCAATCTGCATCAAGTCTGATTATAACGGTTCCTGAGTTTTGTGACAGCTACAGTTGTAAAAGCCACATTTCTCAAGGCTGTAATAGTGTAATACTGTGTAGTGATTTTTCTCAATTTTTCAGAAAGCTGTGCAGATCAAGACAGAAACTGGATCTAGGCTCTGCATTGCTCCCCCTTGTGAATATTCCGAAGATTTTGAATCTGAGGAAAGTTTAGATCTGCAGACAACTGACTGTGAAGAGAATGGTACTTTCCAGGTAAATAGATCTGTTGGATCAAATCTGTTATTTATTAAAGATGACTTACCAGCACAGGCATTTGGAAGCATTCTTTCTTTCCTCCTAGAAAGTAATCTTGGGCAAAATAGCCTTGCTTCTCGTTGCTTTCAAAGCCGTGCCAGAAAGAGAGAGCAGAAGGATATCAAGGGAATCTTGCAGATCAGATCAAAGGCATATTTTCTCAAGCGTCTGGCTCTCCAGCCCAACAATTGGCATTCAGATTTTCATCTGGATGGGTTTCACTAGCCATCATGGATAACAACCTTTAGCAACCTCCCTGTCCTGTTCTAGTTGGCAGCCATTGTCACATCTCCTGTATCTTAGCTATATTTAGGTGAGGGCATGAGAAGTTTTTGGGTTCTAATATTTCAAAATAAGAAAGCTACCTCTTTCCAACTGTCCTCATCACAAGGTTTTGTGTCGTTTCTCCTTTTAATTTTTTATACATGAGATTGCAACCAAACTATTTGATGTCTGTTGTGCTTTTTTCTCAGTTCATTTGGTAATAGGTGATGATTAAGTTTGAAGTAACTATGAATGCAAATTTCATTCATTTATATTTAAATCCAGATTTTACTTTAAATCAGATGTTTTCTTCAGAGCAGAAGAAATCCTGTTTAAAGAAATTAAGACAAAATAATTTTGAGTTGTTACACCTGCACTGATTGGCAGCGGCCCTCCCAAGTTTTCCTTCAGTAATATCTGGAGATGTTGGAGCTGAAATCTGCCAAGCCATTATATGTTGTTTGATAGCTCCTTCTCTTTGTGCTAGGAACTTCGGCAAAGCTTGGAGTTTGTCGGGAGCCAAAACAAGGTGAAAGGGGAATGTTCCGAGGATTCTGACTCTATCGAGGAGGAGGTTCCCACTGAAGTCTCTCAGAAGAAAGAACCCAATGAATGTCTGGGAGGGGCCGCTGAGCCACTCCTTGCCAAAGCAGCTCTCTCCCCTCTGCCGGGCACAGGCTCTGCTCCGGCCGTTGAGCCTCTTGTGTTGGAGTTCAAGCCAACCTGCCCAGGTAGGGCCATTTATAATGGGTTGAAGAATTACTAACTTTGTCCTCTTCATGATGAAGATTAGAAGTCACTTCTTTAAATATTTTTCTTCTTTGTTCTTTTTTCCTTTACATTTTTTATTCTCTCTGTTTATTCTTTCTTTTTTTGAGAGAGAGCGAGAGAGAGCTTAGTGTATATTGTCTTTTACCATTGTTACTAAATCTTCACTAAAAAGTATTTTAAAAATTTCCTGAATAAATCCAGTACTGTGCTGATTGTTTTTTATCTTCAGAATCAAAGAGTGATTGGCTGGCTTGGCCTTGAAGCAATCCTCAAAAGAAAGGGTCCTTTATGTGCCCGGTAAAGGAGGACAGAGATTGTCTTTGAGTCTCTTAATTCTTGAGATGGTGCTTCCCTTATCTTTTGCTCAGTTGCCCGTAAAGGCAGCCTCCCCCCCATCTGCCCAGGTCTCAAATATGCCCCAAGATGGCTGTGCTGGATGCCTTCAGAATAAGTGCCTGGTTTTGGTGTCTGCTCTTCCTGCAGGTGTTAAGAAGGAGCAAAGTCTCTCTGCAAAAAGGAAGGACGCTGCTGAAACCTATCTGCCCATCAAGCCCATGAGTCCCGCAGCTGCAGGTTGTCGATGCCTGGAAGAACAGGAAGGAACCCCTTCCAGTAAGAGAGAGGTTTCTATGTGGCCTCCTTAAGAGCTTGACAGGCATGCAGAAGCCACAGCGGTGAAAGGGCAGCAGAAATGTGCCTGTCATTTCTCTTCTCTCAACGAGCCCATGCTTAGAATAAGTCTGGGTGTTGACATTCAGATTAGTTTTCTGATGCTGGTTGCCCCTGGAGACCTCCTTGGTTAGGAAGAACGCTCTCCTGGAGAGAAGGAGAGGATTGTGCCCAGTGTGATTCTCTGGATTGGGATGGCAGGTTTTCTTAGGTGTCGATGCCAGCCCTTAGGGTGGCAGCTGCGTTTAGGAACATTAGTTTGAGAATCTGCCACTTTACTCAATTTTCTTCCTGTTAATTAGCATTTTGACTTCTAATGTTTCTTCCATTGCTTTGCCTGTCACTCTCCTTATTTTTCTTGGTGCATAAATATAGTTCAGCATCAACACCACTGAAATATTTCTTATTCATTCTGTTTTTCACACCACCTTAAATGCTCCTTTAGTAATGTTCCCACATTCAACCTTTCTACAATTGTCCACTACAGTTTGTTGAACACTTACATTCTCCACCATAATTCTGCTGCTGCTCTTGAAATATTGTTGCCCAGAATCATCAGGTCTTGTTTGTTGTATGATCTTCAGTTGCCACACCTTTTCACTTGGTGGGGTCTTGTTAGTCTTGGCTGGAACCAGGTGCCCACTCCTTCCTAGAAGACTGCATTTTTCCTCTGACATCCATTTGGGCTGCCACCCCCAAGAGTTTTGCTCTTGTTAGTCTCTATGCTGTCTAGGAGTTTCCATTCTGTGACTCGAGAATCTTAGCATGGGGATGTTTGAGGCCCAACTTGCTTCCCTCTGGCTAAAGGTTCAAAAAAGTATTTTCTGCTTCTTTTGAATGTCAGGACCAACAAGTCGATCAGAAAGACCACTCTCAGCTGTTCGCAAAAATGTGTGTGAGAAGAAGGATCCAGCACATGCTGCTTCCGTTGTCCTCAAAGCTATGCAAGCAGAAAATGAGACACTACAAAAGGAGCTGCTCTGTAGGCAGCTGGAGGTTTCTGCAAAGGTCAGTGGCACGGGGGACCTGTTTTATTCAAAGACAGCTACAGCAGCTGGCTGGACTTCCCTGCTCCATCTGCCATGGAAGCTGACAATTTGGCCACTGCACAGAGGGATTTGATAGGATCAGGATGTTCTTCCAAAATGTTGTTTTGCAGCCGTTTGCCTTGAAATGGACTGTGTGCTCTGTCCAATGTCAAACAAAGGTTTTATTTTCCTTGGCTTCCTAGATTTTTTTTCTTTTTTGCAGACGATGAAATAGAGACTAGTTTTCTTAAGAAGAGTTCTCCTGTCTCCTTTTTGTAGTTATTATTTAATGCTTTGACCAGTGGATACTTGATCTGTAAGGACTGAAACCAGAGAAATCTCCCTTAGATGAGACAATACCCATTCACTTACTTGCTCACTTATAATGGTTTTACTTCAGTCACATTTTTTAGAAGCTGTTAGTGACAGGAAGGCAGTGGTTTAGTAATTTTCAAAGAAGAGAAGTCCCTCAGGTTTGCCTGGAGGTAAGGCTGAATTGTGAATCTTTTCCATTCCTGAAAAGGAAGCTCCCATGTGTACAAGCAATCAATTCTTGTGTGGCCATGGCATAATCTTACTAAAAATTACCATGCTGGTATTTGTAGAATTGCTGTCCAGAATCATCTAGCTGCTAATTGTGATTGGTGAAATGAAGGACAGGTAGAATATTCCCTGCCAAGAGTCCTTGGTCAGGCACGTTGACTGCTTGAATAGGGCATGGGAGTTTTGCACACAGCCTGACCTCCCAATTCAGTCCCCAGCTCCATTGTCTGGAGACTGAAGCTCTCTTGTGAGTTTGTTCTTATTTCCCTTCTGTACAGTCACTGCTGGCTTCTGGTTCTGCAACAATGGATCTTCCTCCAAAACAGCAGGAGGATGCAGTTGTCTCCACAGCTCTGGAACAGATTGGACTTCTGGAAAACAGGTGGCAGTTTTGAATCCTTTGAGTCCGTTCCCAGGTGCAAGATGAGTTTATCTCTGCATGGAGATGTCTAATGGACTCCTTTGTTAGTCCTGCTCTCCACTGCCTCTGATTACTGGGGCATCCGGAAGGCAACATGGCCGCAGGTATCTTCATCTGCAAAGGGTGTCTGTGGAGGCTGAGGCATGGGAGAGCAAAAGGTGATTCGGAGGCTTTATAAAAAATTGAGACGATGTCAATATTTTCATAATGAAGTGTGAACCTTGTGCTCTGAGCAATACAAGGAACAGGATCTCAGCTTTCTGGTTCTTGGTTTATAACATTCAATATTTTGCAAACTTGCACCAATATTCTTGATCAAAAAAACTAATGGGGACATAGTTGCTCAAGTTGCTGATGGCCCATTAAGACTTGAGCCATTTAACAAGAAAAGCAGGGCTGGATTGTTCCCAGCACTGCTACCTCATCCTCATCCTCACCCTCTACCTTCACATCCTTGTCTTGAGAGTTTCCGAGAGTCTGAATGAGTTCAAATCAGTGGCCCTTCTGGGTCCAAAGAAAAAAACACTGACTTTGCTGCTTCTTTGCCTATGATCTCTTCAATGTTTAGGCAACAGAAGAAACTTCTCAAATCTCTGCAAAAGACCGAGACTCTGTCCGTCTGCCGTGGCCCTGCAGCTTTGGGCTTTGGACAGCTACAGCTTCCTGTTCTGGTAGGAAGCAAGTCAAATTTTTGAACAGCAGTTTCCTTATCTTCATCCCAATTGTGTTACTTAGCAACATTCAGAATGGGTTGGATGGTCCTGAAGAGAATGTGAACTCCAGGCAGATTTCTTCTGAAAAAAAGGGCATTCCAGCACATCATGTGTAGACTATGAGAGCAGAAATGTGGGCTTGGAATGCTGATGCTCCGTGCCTGGTGTTGGACCGAAGGGGAAGGCTTGCTTGAGCCATGGGCCCACCCCACTTCCAGGAAGCCAGGCAGGGCCCATCTGGGGCCCTCCAGGTTTCTTGGGCACTGTCATGAATGTCATGTTCAGGTCAGTTTGAGATCAGGGTCTCCAGTGATGTCCTGAATTTTTCTTTTCAGGGCGATGTGGGATTGGAAACGGAGGTCCGGGATGCCATCTATATTACTCTAGAGATCCTCTCCAACTGGGGAGATGTGTCCCGTGTGGGTCTGACAGAAGTGGAGTTCTTGAATTTGAATTCTGAGAGAGTGTTTGTGTCTCCCCATGACGTGGACATCCGACATGCGGATCCACCTGGAGAGCTGAGCTGCTTAGTTAACCGAAGCACAAATGTAAGCTTCCCATGGTTGCTTTTCAAGGAACAGCAGACATAATTTTGCACACAGGTTTATTTATTTAATTTCTATGGTCCTCCATCTCAACCAAGTGAATCTGCCCCAGGGGTTGTTTATTTCTAAAACAGCTGGCATCCAAGTTGGAGCTGTACAAAAGTGTTCCTGGGTTCTTGCACAGCTTTCCACCCCTTGGTGGGATGTCGGGTTCTGTTTCTTCGGCTCAGGGCTGTGATGGCCATGATTGCTTTGGAACTAAAGCTTTGCTAGCTGTTGCAAAGAACCAAACCTACTCCACTTACCTCAGTCAAGTTCCAGGGCCTGTGAATTGCACAGCAACTGAGAGCTCAGTAGTCAGTTTTAATAACGAGCATAAGAACTGCAGTAAATGGAGACAGAAACAACATATCTTCTCACTTAAAGAGTTGTAATGATATAAGGTATAACAAAATTTTGAACTGGCATGTTTTACTGCGGTGAGACTAAGCTAACTGATTACTTCCTAGGAGAAAGGAGGTGATCAGAAATGCTAGCCCCTGCTAACCCTCACTGGGAGCCTCTCGGCATTCTTACCAGCACTAAAGCGGATTAGGCTGAGCAGGTCAGCCTTGGAACTGGCCTCACGCTTTCAAGCAGACTCTGCTTGCTGAGAGACAGAGCAAGCCAGAAGGAGCACGTAGCTTTTCCTCTTGCTGGCTTCTTTCTGAGGTCCCCGAACTACTGCTGTGCTTTGCTCCAGGGTGATGGGCCAACCATCAGCTTCCTTGTGTTGTAGATCCCCAGAGAGCTTCTCCCCTGGTCATGCCTCTTCCAGCCTCCGGTGCAGCTGTACTTCATTGTCCGAAACCCCAGCCTCTCAGGAGACTTTGGCCTATCCAGAATCAGGATCTGGAATTACAGCTCGACAGTTCGTGGTGTAAGTGACCGCTCTAATCTCTGGTGTTTGCTTTTTCATACTTAGTAGGAGCTAACGGGAAGGAAAAGGGAGAGGAGCAAAGCAGCCACGGCTGCCTTAATCTTTTATTTAGGTTAATTCTAACATTAGGTTGAAATAAATCTATTTTTTAAATAAGATTAAAATGTTACATTGCTGATGGAAATGTTTGCCAATGGAATGTTTTTGTATGAAGTTGCCGCCCTCCTTCATGCCAGCCTGCACCCAGAGGCCACTGAGCTTCCCCCCCCCCCCTTTTAGAAGGCTTCCCCTTTCGTTTGGGAACTCCAGCTGGCCCAAGAGTGCTACTGATGACATGCTGTGCCTATTCGTGGAGGGAACAGAGTTATTTTACGAAAACAGCCAAATCCAAGTTCTGTTGCCCCGAGTCTGATGTATTATGTAGAGAGCGCTGCTTTGTTTGCTTTTACTCCAGCGAGTGTGGCAAAGAGGATTTAACGAGCTGGATTAGAGAGAAGCAAATCCTGATCCTTTATAACTTATTCTCAGCTGTGCATTTAGCAAGAGGTGTTCGTGTATGTACACCTTTGTACCAGGCATGTAGTTTTCCAAGGTTTTCAAATGGCATTTGGATTAGAAGCACCCCATTTGACTTCTTGAGCTCAGTCTTGCATCTTTGGGGCTGATGACTGGCCTCTCCAGAGAGATCTTCTCTTGGCAGTGAGTGGGAGGCCCTGTTCTCCAGAAACTCAGGGAAGGTCAATGGAACACCAAAAAAGGGAGAGGAGTCAGTTCCTCAACCAAAATGAAATGCTTTGTGGGGAAAATCCAACCGTCTGTCACCGAGCACAGTTTAGCGTGCCATCCTAAACTACATTCAACCCAAAGTGGATTCCCCGTTCTGTCATATTAGGAGAAAAGACTATACTAGTCAGGTTGAGGATGATTCTTACATGCAACCCCCAAAACAAATCACCTTGTTCCTGCTCAGAGTTATCTATGCCAGCCAAGGCAGAGCCAAAAGTGGATGGGTTCACCCTTTTACTTTTTTCTGTCATTCTCCTTTTCTGAGCAAAGAACTTGGAGGAGCAGCTTTGGATGAGAACATGGGAAACAGGAAGGTTGCCCACTATGGAAGGTTATAAATGAGACTTAACCATGTTGCCCAGTCTTCCAGGACCCATCCCAAACTCAAAGCCAGGTGAACACTTGAAGGAAGATCTCTATCCATTTTTCAACCCAATTCCTTTGCATATTGTATATTTAATTTCTCAGATCTCAGCAGGGGCCTCTTCAATTTTCTATCAATTAGAAACATGTACATTAGAATCTGGAGGTTTTCAGGAAGGTTGGTTTTTGCTTGCCCATCAGAACATCTTTCTTTGTCTCACCAGGATCTGAATATTGGAGCCAGAAATATTATTGTATATGTTGATGGGTGTCTAATCTTTGCTGGGGAGCTGCAGAAGGGCTGCTTGTCTCATGATTCTGATGGCAATGGCTGCACCTCCATTGATCTCCCAACGAATCTTCCCCTTCCTCCAAAGGGAAAGATAGACAAGAATTGGGCTTCTGAAGAACCGAGAGAGGAGCTTGACAAGCTGCTGCTGTTGAATTGGAAGCCTTCCATAAAAGAAAACTGCCTTGAGGAAAAAGAGAGAACTGGTGATTCTGATCTCCAACCCAACCCAAACATCAGCAGCCTCATCTCACTGGAGATTGCAAGGTGTGTCTCCCCTGAGGATGACAGTTCCCCGACTGAGAAAACGGAAGAACATTCTCAGTCAGCCACTTTTACCTCTCCTGGTATTCTGACCTCTCATGAGGCAAAGAAGAAGATGCAGATTAGCTGTGGAAAACAAAAACTGCCTCCTTTGGGATTACAAGTCCAGCTGCCTTTAGAGAGCATTAAGAGAGGCTGTCTAAGAACACCTGATGGGGGTCCCCATCTCTCTCCAACTGAGGCACAGCAGCCCAGCAGTGAGGCCTCAGAGGCAGGTGAGAGACCCTCAGAGGAGACCCAGGAGTCCGTCCCTGACCTGGATTTCTTGAAACCACTTCTTTATAAACACGGTGGTCCAACTGAGCTGCTTCCCCCTGATCAAGATCTTAAAGACAGAGAGAAGGAAGAATACAGCCACCCCTTCTTTACAGAGAAAGCTTCCCTTAACAAAGGTAAGAGCTGATGTCCATCAGTCAAAATCTTCTAGGGATTGTCTGGTTACCCACATTTTGAGCAGAATCTGACCTTCCCATGCTCTTTCTGAGTTCTTTGAATGTTGTGTTGCATTGAAGAACTCGGAAAGTGTTACAGGCTACTTGCTGTTCTCATTTTATTTGTACATTTTCTTTAAAAGATGCCTCACCTTTGTCATCCGATACTAATTTCTCCCTTTCAGAGGAGCCCTTCCTGGCCAAGGGCAGCACAAGGCCCTCGAGAGCCAAGTGGGGCACTTCTCAGGAGTACATGCTGCAGGAATCTTGGAATTCATTATTGGAATTCAATCATTCGCATCGTGGTCGAATCTCTAATATGGATTTTCAAGGTGACATTTTTGATGAGTTTCTCCATCAGCAGAAAATTAGCCGGCAAGAAGATCAGAAGCTCAGGATAAAGGACCAGACACAGGGGCTGCCAGTGCAGAAGAAGGCCGACAGCTGCTTAGACCTGGAAGATGAGAGCGAATTTAAAATCCCCATCTTACCTCATGGTCAGCACTTAAAAATTGATATCAGGTCAACCTGGGGAGACAGACACTATGTTGGTCTGAATGGACTTGAGCTGTTTAGCTCAAAAGGTGAGCCCATCCAGATTGTAAAAATCACAGCCAGCCCACCTGATATCAACATCTTGCCTGCGTATGGCAAAGACCCCCGGATTGTAACTAATCTGCTGGATGGAGTGAACCGGACACAGGATGACATGCACCTCTGGCTGGCTCCCTTCACTCCAGGAAAGTCTCACTGTGTTTGCCTGGACTTTGCAAAGCCATGCGAGGTAGCCATGATTCGCATCTGGAATTACAACAAGTCTCGCATCCATTCCTTTCGGGGGGTGAAAGACCTCTCCATTCTCCTGGATGAACGCTGCATTTTCCAAGGAGAAATTGCCAAGGCTTCAGGGACACTCGCTGGAGGTAAGGGGCAGACAGTCTCTGATTTTAAACTTGGCTTTTCAAAGAGGGAGGGGCAATAGATCTTGACCCTGGTCATCCAACTAGCCAGCCTTTCTTCTTTGTTAATTGTACAAGAGAAGATGACTTTTCATTAAAGCCAATAGTAAGCTGGGGGAACAACCTTGCTCAGTCGTTCTGGTTTAGTTTGTCTGGTATTCCAGTGTTTGGCTTTTGTATTCAAGGTTGCCTGTCTAAGAACCTTGGATGCTCTGTGGTTATGTCCACTCATACAGGAAGCAAGGGCCGGATGTAAGTCAAAACAATGAAGTTGCAACAAGCTGATAAAATCCTGCCAAAGCATATACTAGTCTTAGACCTGACAGGCAAGTTCATTTAGGACTCTAATCCGGTGCAGACATCCTGACTTTTTCCTTATAGCCTTTTTTTTTTAATCGCAGACACAGGCTTCTGACTTCTATTAGCTGGATCAAGGCAATATCTTAATACGGTTTTAAGATAGTTTTTATTTTTGGATATTAGCTCCTTCATTGCATCAGTCTTTATATTTACTTCCAAGAAGGGGGAGGGAGAGGAAGGAGCTGTTAATCTTGTGGATATTGTCGCCATAAAGTTCACAATGTTTCAGGTCCAGAGCAGTTTGGAGACACCATCCTGTTCACAACTGATGAGGATATTCTCGAGGCCATTTACTGTTACGATGAGTCCTGCGAGGACGAAATTGAAAGCAGGTGCAGCTTCGGTTATGAGGAAGAGCTGAAGAGGCCGAGAACAGCTGATGGAGAAGGGGATGAGAGGCCCTTCACTCAGGCGGGTTCCAGAACAGAAGACAAGCCGGTGAGAGTCCCAGTTGTGAAAGTGGGCTTTCTCTGGGTATTAAGATGAGGGCACAACTGCAGTGGCTTTAAGAGGGTATGAAAATGTCCTACTCTGGTGCTTAGTTGAAACACTTTTCTGTTCATTTATTTAGCGTATGGCAAATACATGGACTTACAGTGGTTCAAATGTTAATGTCCAGCCTAACCCTAACCCTAACCCTAACCCTAGCCATTCAAGGACAGGGTGGTCTGTGTTGAAAAAATCAGACATTGGACCAGTGTAAGCTCTTGGTGGACATTCAGACACTTTTCTGTAATTGACTGCTTGAGATGTTTGTATTTTTTTTCCAACTGCTTAATTTTAAAGGACTCTGCTATATTTCTCGGAATGTTTCTACTGCAATCAAAAGAAATTGATTTCTGTTCTGACTTGCCCTTGAGTATCCAATTTTTTTTTAGAGTCAGGAGCAAATTGCAGGGTCAGATTCCCTCTCCGAGGTCGTGACAAGCAGAGAACCTGGAGTCTACTCTGGAAAATGTACGTCCTCTCTTCTCATCTTCATTGTCTTCTGAAGGAAGGTGCTTCACTCAATGTGCTGTTGATTTCTAGGCGCAGGAACCCTTTTAAAGAAAAGTTCAATATTTTAACAGAAGGAGAATAATTGACTAATGGCTATAATGGCTATATATACTCTCACGTCAGAGGAAAAATGTTCCACAGGCCGGGTGTCCCTCTCCTGGATCGCCCCAAACATTATTCCTTAGCAGATGAGACTCAGAGACCTGATGGGGCTGGCAGAAGTAATCGGGAAGAGGTGGTCTCAGCCCTATGCCATGAATGGTTTTAGAGGTCAAAAGTAGCACCTTGAATTGGAATGGACAGCCAATGCAGCTTGCGGAGCAGAGGAATAATGTATGCTCTATCAGAGAGAGGCTGGGTCAATTGTTAAGGTTTTGCGGGGAGGTCTTGTTGCATGCCCAAAACTATAGAGCCTCAAGTTTCATAACACCAGGGCTTAGCATGACATCAGCACCCTGGAATGCTGTTTCCTCTGAAATCTCTGCAGATTGTAGTGCCCTCCGAGTGACTCTCCTGTTTGCATAGCCCTTCTCTGAATGAATGCTACATGACTGAAAATATTTTCCCATTTTGAATGTTTTTGTTAATTGCTAACTGTTCTGAGATTTTTAATCATAAAATATAGCACACAAATATATGCCTCAGGTAGCTCAGCCCTGCTTTTCTCTGGTACTGGATTCCTCCTGATAATTATGATGGTTGGTTGCACACTCAGCCAGATGTTTAGACTGGATTTGGCATTTCTGTCCATCTACAGCATCAGGTCCTTCCAAGGACCTGGGATAGGCAGATGTGGTTCAATGGGGTTAAAAGTATTGTCACAGGATTTAAGCTGTTCCAAGTAGAGCTGACCGTTGCTATTGACCGATGGTGATTTTATCAATTCCGATGGCGTTCACATGGGATTGCACCCAAGATATCTAACACTATTGGTACTATCTTTGCTTTCTAATACTTATTATTAATATTGTTTGAAATTTATTATAGTTGTCAACTCCTCATAGACTCTGGCTGGCTTACAATTAAAAATACAGAACCCCAAAGTGACCATTTCTTTATAATTAGGATCCATTTCATTGGAAGTAATGGAGCAATTGTCTAGTTCCTTTTTGTGCTACAGCTCCTCCTTGCAGTACTTTTAATGTGTACTCAGAGGCTGATCCTGTGCTTCGTCTGTCTCCTTTCAGGCCTGCTGCTGAATTTCACCGCTTCTTGGGGAGATTCACATTACCTTGGACTGACAGGGCTTGAAGTGGTCGGAAAGGATGGCCAAGCAATCCCGTTCTGTGTGGATCAGCTCTCTGCTTCTCCTCAAGATCTCAATGATCTTGTGGAGTATGTGGATGATTCAAGGACCTTAGATAAGTGAGCATCACTCAAGAAACTGGAAGTTTATGTATAAGGCAGATATAGGCTGCTACTGATAGTATTTCAGAATGATGCTGTCCATGATGGGTCTCCATAAAATCTCCAGCTCCCAGGAATCTTGATATTGAAAACTAGCGGAGACTTCCTGACCACAGGAAGGGTGGTACATCCCCTCCAGGCAGGAAAGACAGTCCCAGCTCCCAGGGTTTGCAGTCATCTAAAAAGTAATCACAGTGAAAGAGGTTGAAGTGCTATTAACTGCAGAGCAAGTGGTATGGCATATACGTTTCTGCAATAAATGTGTACGTATCCAAATTCCCTCCCCAGCCAGTTCCTGTGCTTCCTCCTAGATTGATTGATGGAAAAAACATCACTATGGAAGATAACCACATGTGGCTCATTCCCTTTTGCCCTGGAGAAGATCACCTGGTAACCATCCATTTCACCCAAGTAGAAAATATTGCAGGGCTTCGCATCTGGAACTACAACAAATCTTCTGAGGACACCTACCGAGGGGTAAGGCCCAATGCAGAACCCTCCAGGATACCCCAGGTGGACAAAGACAGGAGGAGGATCCCCTGGCAGGTTTTCTGTGCCGTTCCCGCCTCTTCTCTCTGGTCAACCTTTGGGTAGCATGCTGGGAGGTGAAGTGGCGGGTGAGGGAGTTCACTTTTAATACTCTTGATAGCAGGTGACTCCAGTTCGTCAGTGAGTGCCATTTCCTGATTTTCTGCTTTTCCCTAGGCAAAGATGGTCCAGGTGTGGTTGGACGGCTGCTGCATCTCCCCTCTGGGGGGCTTTCTTATTCGCAAAGGACCAGGCAACTGTCACTTTGACTTTGCTCAAGAGATCCTCTTCATCAACTACCGTGTAGGCCCCACAGTTGCTCCAGCACGTGAGTGGTGAGTCTGGGCAACGGATTGTCCCACTGGATGACAATGGTCATTTCAAAATGGGTTTTGTGGCTAGTAATGATGGCATCTCACGGTCTCCATCCTCACTGGTCAGGAGTGAAGTGAAGAAGAGGGAGCAAGGCAGCATGGAGTACGAAGCACCACTGATGCCCTGTGGATGTATCCTTCTCTGTGGAGCTGGCTTTGGCCTTGGTGGTTGTACGTCTGGGCTGGATGACGCTGGGGGCTCCGGGGCTCTCTGCAGGCTACCCTCCTAAAGGGGGTGTCCCATTTGATTCCCAACTTCCCTGTGTGCCCAGCTGCCTCTCCTTGCAAGACTCCTCACTGCAGACATCACAGGCCTTTGCTTTCCACAAGGCTGGCTTTTGTTCTTAGGGTTTTTGCCACCTGCTGCGGGTACCCAAGGAATGAAAGTCGGGTGGAAGTATTTTAACAAAGACATATTTTCTCAATAACCTCCATCAGTCATCTTCCAGTTCCAGCTACTCACGAGTTGGGGTGATCCATATTACATTGGTTTAAATGGGCTGGAGCTGTATAATGAACACGGGGAGAAGATTCCTTTAAATCAGAACAGTATCCTTTTTGTCATGTAGACAGAACCATTTTTGAGGGTGCCTCCCTTCCCCTGTAGTTCACAGCCAAGCCAGAGAAAGCTGGCCAGAGCAGGGCCCCTGCGGGAACAGGGGAGCATGATCTTCCTGCCTGCTGCTCCTGCTGTGATGCTTTTATGGTGCAGCTGGAGTTTTTCCTCCTCTGCCTTCAAAGGCTTCTCTTCGGGTTGAAGGAGAGCCAAGCAGGACCCCAAGCCTTGTTTGCTCCTGCAGAAGCCTCAGAGGCTGTGGGACTTTGCATCGCAATGGGGCTGGGAGACCATCCAGGCCAGGTGCTCTCCTTGATGGATGCCCTTTTTCAGACATTGCAGCTTTTCCTGACAGCGTCAATGTCCTGGAGGGAGTCTGTGGAGATATTCGAACACCAGACAAGCTCATTGACGGTGTGAATCACAGCAATGACGGAAGGCACATGTGGCTTGCACCAATTCTGCCAGGGCTGGTATGCTTCCCTCTTGCATTCTGTCACATGCACTGCCCAACAGTCTGTCCGAAAGACCAGGTGAACAGCTGCCCCAACTGCTGATGGATGAGCCTCTAATTGCCTTATTTGGGCGCTTCCTCTGGGTTTTGTGGAAGAAGCATTCCAGGGCTTGAAAAAATACTATATCCTCGTTTGGGATTTTGGGAGCAGGTGGTCTTTAAGGGAAAAAGAGATTGGTCGCATAGTCAGCCAGTTGTTTAGACTGGATTTGGCATTTTTGTCCACCTATTGAGTCCTTCCCAATGACTTGAGATTGGCAGATATTGTTTGATAGTGTTAAAGGTGTCAGCATAGGATGTCAGCTGTTCCACGTCAAGCTGCCTTCTGCAATTGATTTTGTTATTGTCAAAAGTATTCAAGTGGTGCTCCAGATGTCCTGTAATTGGTCCCAAGATACACATCATAATTGATACTGTCTTTGCTTTCTTTTGACACAGTTGTTTTACTTCTATTTCTGGGTATTTATACTTTGTGATTTTCTCCAGTTCTTCTTTTTTCCCAGTCTACTGTTTCCAGGTATTGCAATGTCCATTATCCAGATGTTATTGCCTTGGTACTTTATGTATGTATGTATGTATGTATGTATGTACGTACGTACGTACGTACGTACGTACGTACGTACGTATGTATGTATGTATGTATGTATGTATGTATGTATGTATGTATATGTATTCTGAGTAAAGAAGATTCCTCTTGCCCTCACACTTGGTTACTTGTTAAAGAGCAACAAGTCCAGTGATGTCCTGGGCAGCCTCATTTTTCTTTTTCTTTCACTAACAGGGGAGGAGGAAGAACACTGATCCACATCTAGTTTCACAGCCCAGAGCAACTTTAAACTGTTAAGCAGATTTAGTTTCAAACATGTACAAAACAGTTCTGACTGGAGTTAAAATAGTCTTCACTGAGATTATTTCTCTTGGTTAAAGAATTTCTTCTCTGCTTCATTCCTGGTGGTAGGTGAATCGAGTTTACATTATCTTTGACTTGCCAACTACCATTTCCATGATCAAGCTTTGGAATTATGCAAAAACTCCCCAGCGAGGAGTCAAGGAATTTGGAGTAAGTGCCTGTTTAGAAACTATCTCATTTTGAACCTCTAAGTCAGCATTCATTCAGAGAGAGAAGACTCATGAAGCAGCAGGGCTTTAAATTCGGGCCAGCAGTTGGGGGTCCTTTGGGGTACAAACCACCTGCCCGAGTTGGGAACTCAGTGTACCTCTGGCCTCTTGCAGAAGGTGCGCATTCATTTCTGGGTGATGATGAGACCCTCCAACTTTTTACCCCCTCTTTTTGGGACCCAGCTCCTTGTAGATGATTTGCTGGTATACAACGGCATTCTCGACCTGGTGAGCCACCTGGTCCCTGGCATTCTTCCTACCTGTGAGCCTGTCGTTCCCCATCACACCTTCCTCTTTACAGAGGATGAGAAGATCTGCCGGCAGGAGAGGAGCACCATGGTTAGGTGTGTGGGTACATTTGTAACTCTTTCTCTAGGGAGCAGGTGATCATTTTCAGCTTACTTTCAATCCCTGAGTAATAATAAACATCAGTAACATAAAAAGACATTCTGCCTGACACATGCTTCATCTGACAATTAGATAAAAGCAAACCATAGGTAAGTAATTTCACAAGCATGATCTGATGTGAGCGTCTATAAGAGAGGTTTCCGTGCTAGATAATACTTTGGTTCAGGAATGTTCCTGTGCCAAACCCATCTGCTCTTTCAGCTCCATGTTCCTTTTCCTGATTTCCACTGAGGACCTGGGTGCAGAGGTGTGAGTGCTCCCATCAAATCAGCACAATGGGAAGGGAGGGCAGAGTCATTATTTGAGAGCGAAATAGGTAGGGAACTACTGTTTGCAGATAGTTCCACTTCAAAAATGACCTATCTGGAATGTTCAGGAAGTCCAGTGAACGTTTTGATCCTTTTGGCTCAACAGCAACCAAATGGAGGACCAGGAGGTGCGGCTGACGAATGAGAGCCAGCTTATATCCTCTTCCCGAAAGAAGCAACAGGGAGCTGCTGATCCAGGTTGGTCCATCCTCATTGCCTTGGTTAGCAGGGATGGGAAGGGTTGCCAGTCTGGTTGCCTTTCCTGCGATGGCTGGAGGTTTCCTCAAATGGGTAAAGACGTCATAGCTGAGGGCACTCTTCTCTTCTCTCCCCACCAGCTCTTCGTCCTAAAACCTGCATTCAGGATAAAGGACCATTGCGGAGAACCAGACAGTGAGGAAAGAACAGGGTGGCCAGCCTTCTACTGCCCATTTGTTGCCCAAGAAGAGGGCAGACTGCACCACTGGCACCCAGTTCCCAACCGGAATCATGAGGGGGAACTCTGGGTGGGAATGAACTGGCTGTTGGTGTTGCTGAGACCATCAGAAACACTTCTGTCACCTGCAGGTTGATTATAGTTCTCTTTGCTTCTCCTTCTCACAAGAGGCTTTGGCTGAACTCGAGTAGGCTTGGATGTGTGCTGTGGAAAGAGGATATGCAACAACCCGGGCTGGTTCACAAGCTGGAGAGGAGGGGAGTTTTCTGTAACTTCCACAGGAAACCTTAGGGGTGCCTTTGCTGAGTGGGGGGAGAAAAGAGGGGCCAACATGGGTGCCATTAGGACAAAGGAGCACACAGCTCTCCTTTCCCCTTGTGCGCATGCTTCACTGACATGCACATCATGTATTTCCCCTGCAGTTTCAGAAAGTATCTCGGCCACTGTAGAAATTAACAGCATCAAAGCCCGGAGGGGTGCCACCTTCAGCGGCCAGCCCGAAGGCCTTCCCGTGCAAAAGCTACAGTGGCTGAAAGTGGCTGAGGGCTGGAGTCGTAGCTGAGTGTGACTAAGAGAAAGAGCAGCTGCAACTCCCAAGGCCAGATGCTCAACCGCCATGGGCTGCCCTGCTTCTAAGGTGGAATGGGCAGAGGGGCTTGGTACCTTTCTTGGCAATTCTTACAATTCTCTTCTATTATTGGAGGCATCTCCTGAAACCGAGCTGGAAGGCAGAAAGTGGCCTAGGTCTCCTTGAACAGCAAGTGCCTTATTTAAAATGTTCCCAGTTGCAGTATATCGACTGCTCGCAAGTACCAGATTCTCATGGTTGTGCTGTTATTCTTTACTGTTTGCCACATAGTACACACACACCCAGATTATTTCTTTTTGTCTCATTAGCCTATTAACCCCATTGACTTGTGCCCCCTTGGCTAGCACAAAGGATGCCCTGGGAGACTTTGGAAGAAGATGGAAGCCTGGCAGGCCAATAGCTACAGAAGCTGTGAAGCTGAACTTTGGGCTTACTGGCACCACCACTGTGACACGTTTCTGCCATTTCTGTAGCTTGAGCGCAGGGTCCAAGAGCTGGTCCTGCAAAGAATGAGGATCCATGCCTTGTCTCTTCAACAGAGTTGGCCCAGCCCTGCTCTCTTACCATGGCAACTTTTGTAACTTGGCCTTGGCAGAGCTTTTGCTCAGCCTTCACAAGCATTGCCTAAATGCCCAGAGAGGGCACAACTTAATACATCCCCACTCCATCCCCCCACCAAAAAAAAAAGATCTAGACCTGTTTTCAAGGACCACAGGTTTATTTTTTCTAGATAAATACTTCTTTGGCAGACAACTCGTCTCTGCTTGCAACAGAGACAGTGTCTTGCACACAGTATGCATTTCAGTTGGCGTTTTCCATAGTAGGAGCAACTCTCTGGTTTCAGGTTAGGCTCAGAGTGAGGTTGCAGAAGATGAACCTCAGCTTTTGTTGATGTGCATTTCCCCAACATCACATGAGATCATTCTTGGTCCCTAAATGTTGCTGAAGTAGACCGAGAATGGGAAGAGATTATGAGTGGTTTTTACTAACAGGGTTTAAAGTAATGTTAATAGCCTAGCAAGGGTTATTTTTTTCCTATATGTCCAACAATAGCAGTACTAAAACTTCTCAGGTGAAACAAAGAATTATGGTTAAGAACAGGATTGGAAAGATCCAGTTTTGTGACAAGATCGATTGCTTAGTGCTAAGAATAAATTCCTGGCTTTGAAACACTATTTACCCTTTTCATGATTTGTACTGCAGTCACCTGATGGTAAACATTGGGCTGTGTATGCTCTCCGGATCTGGTGTATGAACAAACAAGTGATCCTGTATATCCAATACAGAAAAGACTTTAATAGAGAATTGATTACATTGCCTAAGTAACAAGGAAAGTTTTCTACCGCTCTTCCCCATTCATCTTGCAGCATTTCACCTTTGCTGTCAGGTGTCAGCCAGGCCTATTCTCAGCGGCTATTTACAGTCCCAAATCTGGCAACACTCCTCCCGCTTCCAGTCAGTTAACCCCTGGTACCTCTGGGCACCCCAGCACAGGAGTGGCTTGAGAGGAATCAAGGCTACACCAAAGAATAGATTTTAAAACCCAGCCCAGTTGCTCAGGAGCCTTCCCTCGGAAAGCCTGGCTCAAGGGAAGCCCAACAGCCCTGATGCCTTCATATGGCGCTATTGAACCTCATGTGCCCTGAAAACCAGCTGAAGATTAGTTAATAAATGATATCGTGTTTACCCAAGAAACTGGCCTGAGTACACCACAATCCAGGTCACTGTATGTAGGCACATGGTTTGAGCACAGACACATTTCAAGCCAATGAAGAGGCTTCAAGTTTCATTGCTTATCTCTTGCTCTTCCCCTAATATTTCAGCACATGAGGCAATAGTGACAAAGGATCCATTCCTGTGCACAGTGAGGACAGACAAGGGTGTTGCATAGCCCAAACTTAAGACAAAGGCAGAGGAGGTGCACCACTTCCTATTTCCCAAGACAAAATGCATCTGCCAGGGCCTATTGCTAAGATGGGAACAGCTCCAGAAAACTCCTAAAACAGACACCAACCAGCCATCAGACATAAAATGTTCCTGTCCAGATTAAGATGATGTGGTGTATCTTGCTTCCGAGATCTAAGACAGCAGATACTCAAACCTCCCTGCTTTGTGGATCAGCAGCACAAAAGAGGCAGCATCAGTGAAGAAGCAACATATATTTGGGCAGCCCTCAAATTCTCCAGTGCTCAGGAGCTTCTCACAGAGGTCAGTAGTCCTGTGGCTTCTTCTAGCGGTATTGTTTCTGTAAAATGGGAACAGTGCCCCACTGGCACCATTGTGATCCCTGCACACTGCAGAACTAGCAGATGCTCTGTAGGAAATGCAAGTTATAGAGAAAAAGGAGAAACTATTATTCCTGCCACGATTTACTAGGGAGCAGACAGTCCCAGATGACAGGCAAGGAGGAAACTGCCTGTTGTGGAAGTCAAAAGCAAAGACTTTGATCAAGAGATTAGTCAGCAGAAGAGGATGCAGTCTTGATCCACTCACTCATTAACAGGCACTTACTTCTTTGACTGAATCTAGCTTCAATAAGTGCCAATAATTTTTATGAAACTACTTTCAGCAAAGCAAGGCAGAGCTCCTTCCTGGTCCTCTTCTGTACAGAAGTCTCCCGTCTCTCTTCCACATCAGACCCTGATGTCTCCTTAAGCCTCTTTACAGTACAGCCCAAGCTGAAGATTTTCCTTACAAAAAGGCACCAGACCTTGGCTGCTCTTGCCATCCCACCGTCCCTCCTACGCTTCAGGAAATTGCTGCTTGTCATCAGTACATTTCTTCTATCAGCCTGCAATTTCCACCTATATTGTCAAGTTCTCTCATCTCAGAATATTCCAAGCCAAAAATACAGGACACTGCACAGTATTGGAGTCGTACTATTTACATATGCATTTAATAAAGCACTTACCCAAAACTTCTGAACTACCATGATGGACCCACAAACTGTCTTTTTTCAGAATTTTTGTTGCTGTTTTGCTATGTTTGAAATGCTCAAGTTACTCCATTTTCCCAAGGAACCCTTCTTTCCATCTAGTTATCTGCAGATAGCGGCAATGTGAACATCTTTTAGAATCAAAACTGTGGAAGCCTGTTTAACTTGTCTTCTGGACCTTTCTGACAGGGAAAGGACTGGCATACCTTGGTTGAAGCAGTTATTTCTTTGGCTTTCTGGGATCCAAGATGGCTTAGGCCAGCAAGCTACCCTGTTTGCCATGGATAAAAGCTTCAAGGTAGCGTGCTGCATTCTTCAAGAGGGGGTGCACAACTCCATCCTCAATTTACTTTTCAGGTTACTCTGCTGACTGAACACGACAGACCACAGCACCATTAAAATGGCCAAGCTCTTTCCCTCTCCAAGACCATCGGTGTCTGGAAATGAAGTAGGTAAAATAAATACTCAGAACTTTTTGCACTTTTGACATGGGAAAGAGCTACTCTCAGCAGCAATCTAGGTGATGCTACTGCTCATCTGAAAAAGTTGAATTTAACTCTGCAGGTCCCTTCTGGCAGGAAACCCAAGGCAATCAACAATCTCCTCAATACCGAGAGCAGAACGGAGGAAGAAATCAAAGGACTGTAGCTGGCTTAGCACTGCTGGTTATTTTTGATCCTTAAGCAAAATGCCACCGCCCAAAAGAAGTCCTTTCTAGCAGCTGCCTGCCTGCTGAGGCTTGGTATTAAGTGCAATCCACTTAGCATAGGGAAAACAGAGACTGTTTCAAACAGAAACTAGGATTCAAAGAGTGACCTCAGATTGTTCATTTATAGGGAATATATATTGACACTGATTTTTCTGGAAGCTCAACTGAAAGGGAGGCAAGAAGATGCATCCAAATGAGTGCAGCCTACACCTACAACCTATCATGTATACCGTAATCCTGGTGTTTAGGAATGTAACCACTATGCTAGGCAGAAAAAAAGGTTGCCTTTGTAATTGCGCTTTGCAAAGCACACAGCCCTGTTTTCCTCCCTGAAAAGTGTGGAGGGCAGCCTGCGTTGCTGCGCCTTCAGCCCATGCTGGAAAAGGAGCTTGCGCACTGTAGTGCTGTTCGGCACAGCTGTGGTGGTACATTCAAAGAAAGAATGGGGTACAGAAAAGCTCCTTTGGGCCACAAATTCTGGGGGTTCATTCAAAAATTGGCAGGAAAAAAGCTTATACTCTAATTTAACAGAGTCAGCTGACCCCCAAAAAGAGGGAACAGTGTCATTTTTAGGCTTCAATTCTGGTGGTGAAAAAGTGCCAAAGGACTTTATACTTTTAAAGTAGTCCAAGTTTGTCTAACCCTGAAAGCATTTTGATTTTCAGGTTATCTGAGCTTGAAGAAAAAGTAGATAAGTCCCTATTCATCTTTGCAGATGAATATTACAGTTATTACAGATACGGTATAATATTACAGATTTATAATTGAATTTTCTTTTCCTTCGGTGGGCCGATATTTCACTAGAGTATACTGGCACCAGAATATCGTGCCAAATAAAAGAGTTTCTCATTTCCTCAGAAAAAGGCCACGTGGCTGAGGGCTTATCTTACTCCCACTTGTTTTGACATCTTGTGACACACAAAGAGCCATGACTCAAATACTGCATGAGTTAATCCAGATCCCACTGGATGCGTTATCATCCCCTTTGGGGCCAATTCTGCTGAGGGACAGGCTGGCTCCTGCATGTAGACAGGTAAGCTGACATGGGATTATGCCAGCGGGGGCCCCAAAGCAGAAAATAAAGCGGGGCAGGCCCAAGCCAGGCCTTGCTACCTGCCCCCTATATTGGCAAAGGTAAAAGGAGGAATCACCAGGGCCAAAACTGGTGGCACCAGCACATCTGACTGGCTGGGCAACGAGGGGCTGTACACTACCTGCCCCCTTCTGATCTTCTGAGAAATGGCAAGTCCAGTGTTCCAGAAAGCACAATGGCACTTTAATCTGATTTTGGCAAATAGCACCTCAGCTGCTTCTTTAGTAAGTGCTGAACTCCAAATGAAATCTTCTCATTCCTCCCTGTTCCAAGGTGACCATTCCTTCCGGCCCCTGGTATCTCCTTTGAGCAGTTCTTAGTGTCGATCACAGAAGGTAGGCAAACATGCAATTGTCCGTGTTTACATATAAAATGTGAGTGCTGTACACACACACCTATTTATTCACTCTGCAAAGGAAGCTGCTGCTGAGAAGCAAAAATGAAGTAACCACAGCTTGTCCTTTAAATGTGTTCCAATCCCAAATCTATACCGCTCCTCCTCAGTCCAGAGAGGAGCCCAGCAGTCTGTCTGAAGGCACTTGATGTCTCCTCTCAGGAAAAAATAAACATTTTAAGGGGAGTGAAAAAGAGAGGCCAGAGCCTGGCATGGCTATGATCCTCTCCAATTCAGGTGCCCAAAGGAACGGGTAACAACTGAGCCAGGCCGTGCCACTTCCTGTCGCCCCTCCATGCAAGAGAAAAGGCCGGTTGGAGAGCTCAGATTCTCACGGAGAAGAATCAATGGGCGTCACATGCTCCGGGAGCTGTTCAGTTTGGTCAGTTCGTTGGCCTCCTCCGGCCCGGCCTCCTCACAGTCACCCTTCTCACCAGCTGCACCAAACTGAGGGTGACTGTCTAATTTAATCAATTCTTTGGGAAATTTCTTGAAGCGGGGAAGCAAATCTTTGAGCTCTGTGTCGGGGGACATCTTGTCCAAGTTCTGTACAGAAGGCACCAAGTTGGTGATCTCATCAGTTGGAGACCGCCCGATGCTGCCATCCACTTGAACCCGAATGTCCGGAGAGATAGACAACTGATGGTGGGGCACCACCCCGCTGTCCATGCATTTGGGATAGAGGAAAGTCTTCATTTGGCCTTTGCCCTTCACGTTGACTGTCCCACGGTAATCAAAATCATAGCCCATTTTGTGAAGAACGCGGTAGCTCTCCTCACTCACCTGGATCCGGCACTCGACTCCTGTGGTGTCCATCCTGCTTGCTATGTTCACAGTGTCCCCCCAGATGTCGTACAAGAGCTTGGTGGTGCCGATGACCCCAGCTGTCAGGGGGCCGTGGTTAAAGCCGATCCTCAGCTTAAAATTGAACCACAGCATGTTGTTGTTAAAGTCATCCACCACACGCATCATTTCTTTGGCAAATTCAAAGAGCGTCTGCAGGTGGGCATGAGGGTTACTGCTATCCTGGCACTGGGAAGCGTTCAGCCCAGAGGCAGCCATGTAGGTGGCCCCGATGGTTTTGATTTTCTCAATATTGCTGTAATCAGACTTGCTTAGCAGCTCATCAAAATCTCCAATCAGTTCATTCAAGACACGGTAACATTCCTTGCCTCCTTCGTAATTCTCCTCGTAGAACTCACTGAAGTTCACAATGCTGGCGAAGATCACCCCCCCGCTGTCGTGGTTTTTGGAATAGCTTTGGGACACTTTCAGCTGCTCGGCCACATGGTAGGGAATGATGTTTCGCAGGAGCCAATCCGCCTGGTCCCTCATGCTTTGAATCTTGGTACGGTGAAGATCAGCTTCCACATCTCCGTGATAATGGAGACGGTAACTCACCTCAAACTCCCGATTTAAGAACCAAACTAAAACAAGGAGAAGGAAGAGGCCCAAAACCACTTCCAGGCCAATCAGATCTGCCGGCCTACTGAAGTCCTCTGATGCAGACCTGTTGCAGGCATTCTCTATGAAGCTAGGAGAGGAACAAAACAAGAAAGGGAATGTGTACTTTAAAGGTAACTTCAGATCATTCTGTTTGGGATCTCAAACAGGTGCTGTTGAGCATTATAATCTAGTTTTTAGGTGAACATGTATCAACATTTAAAGACTCAGTGTGTTGGCACAGGGTACATGTGAAGCTGGGATGTGTTAAAATATGGCCTTTGCTCTGAGTACGCAGCATCGGATATATGAGCTGAGGGCGGGCAGCCCGATGCAATATTTTTTTCCAAGTCAAACTCAGTTAACAGAAGAGACACATCTGCCCAAACTGCAAGTGAGAGACTTGTGAAGATATAGGCATGACACCTTAACAGCACCTGGCTTTATAATCAGAGGTGAGGTGAAATCTAGCCGGTTCGGACTGGTTCAGGAGTACCGGTGGTAAAAATTTTGAGTAGTTCGGCGAACTGGCAAACACTACCTCTAACTGGCCCCGCCCCCACCCCCC
>JANHFL010002722.1:7962-23458 GCA_032468155.1 Oxyrhabdium leporinum | reverse complement strand
ACCGCCGCCGCCGCCGCCTGCCTGGAAACGCCTCACGGTCCGCGTCGAAGGAGGGGGAGGGGCGGCGACGGCGCCGAGGCTGCTGTCACTAGCGCGCGGGACGAGGAGCGCCTGCGCGCGGTGCGGGAGACGTCCGGGGGCGCGGTCCGCGCACGCGCAGCGGGGGCTAAGTGCGCAGCCGCTGTCTTCGTCCCCCGTCCGCGAGCGTCTGGGGGGGGACCGACCGGCCCCCGCCCCGCTCCCGATCGCCCGGCTGGGGGCCCGGGCCAATCCCGCGGAGAGCGTCTCCGCCCGGCCGCCGCCTGGGACCTGCCCTCGCAGAAGGGCCTCCTCCGGGGGCGGGGAGGAGGCGAGCGCGGCGGCGCCCCGGGGTGGACGGTTCCTGAACTCCCTCCGGTGGGAGTCTGGCAGCTGCGGGCGGAGCTTCTCTGCTGCTGCGCTGCCGCCGGAGGAGCCGCCTCTGCTGCAGGCAGTGCAGGTGGGGGGGTGAGAGAGCGGGACCGGGATAGGCCCCTTGCTTAGGGAGGGTCGCCGGCCCTGCAATTCATTCCGCGGCCGGAGCCAACTTTGGGGAGCAGCAAAAGGCAGGTTGCACAGCAAGAGGCAGGAAAGGCTGCTTCGCTGAAGCCGTTGGGAATTTGTGCATCAAAACTAACGGGCAGCCCCACGATTGGCCCCAGGGGGAAATGGGGTGTGGCGGGAAGAGAGGGCGCTGCTGCATCGGATCCTTTCGCAGACTCCCGGCCGTATCAACACATCGGAGCCACGTCTGCGGCCAAGGATTAGGAAGCTGACTTCCAGCCCTTCGGCCTTCCAAGCCACCCGAAGCCAGAGAAGACCAGGGGAGCGAAAGCACCTCTGCTGAGCCTCACTGTGGTCTAGCCACTTCCTGAAAGCAGCTTCAGCACTCAACCAAATGACTTCCTCAAGGGGGAAATGGCTTAATTAATCTCAGCAAAGCACAAACCACAGTCATCATCCAGTGATAGCGACCTTTGAGAGGCCTCTGAGCATCCTTGGGTGACAGAGCTCTTGCTTTCCCACTCAGCAAGAGGGGAAGAGATGCAGCAGCCAAGGGTAGAGCAGGTGTTCATCTCCCAAGCTTGGAAGCATCTTAATTTTGGAAATCAATGATTTCTATTGGGAAAAAAACAGGGGGGGGGGGCAGAACTCTTTGATGCGGAGGTAACTTAACTCGCATCCTGTGGGTATTTCCTCCTGTCACCAGTTTTAGCTGGACAAAAAAATATTTTTTGTGATAAGAGAAGGTGGAGGAAGTTGAGGGTGGGGAGGGGGGAAGAAGGATTGAGCATGGGGAAAAAAATGAAAAAGCTAAGTTTAAAAAACTTTTGTGCTGGAGATGCTTCCTAATTCCAGCCACCTCCCTGCTTCACATGCACCCCATCCCACCCCCCCAGAAGCATAGCTTTGGCTCTCCTGCCTGGCCTATCGATACTTTCCCCACCAGTGATAAAGTCATTAAGCAAATCCAGGCATGGAGGAAAAAAGAAGGGAGCCATTCATTTTGGAAGGCGATTCCCTGTTTTGCCCTGTTTATTGCGAAAGTGCCTTATTTCAAGCAAAGCTTTTGCACTTGTCTCTGAAGCGGTGGCATTTACTTGCACAGGCCATGCTGTCAACCAGAGGATTTTACCCATGGAAAGAAGCCCCAGCAATGAATTCTGCTGGGTGGATCAGCTATGGAAAAGCCCCTGTTGGCCCTCTTCCTTGGTGGGATCTCCCTGTTTCATCCTTTCCACTCAGAAAGAGAGGCAACACACCAAGAAATGTGGCTGAAAAATACCAGAATTTATTAGAAGGGCTGAAGTACATAGTGTCTCCAAATATAGACTATTACTGCGAGCCACTGAAATGTATTAAACAGCTATGTAATTCCTTTAAATACATCTGTCCACAATTCTGGTCAAAAGAAGCACACAACCACAGGTGGATGGTTTGGGTCTGACGTTTTACCAAAAGGGGAGGATGCTCAGGCTTCCTCCTCTGAACATCCATGGACCACAAGAGCACAAATTCCCAAGGCAGGAAAGGAAAGGTGGTCACATTGGATTAGTCGTTTGTTCTCAGGTCACGGCCCCATGTAAGTGGGCAGAGGGTGGATGCCTCCAGATCCAGGATCAAATATCTTCTGAGACATTTTGTGTTTCCATTGTTGTGGAGGTCCACATGGTTGCCAAGCAATCCCAGGCCCTGTTGTTAACACAGCACAGGCACAAGTCATCTTTTAAGGAACACGACCGGCGAGGCCAGGGCTCGGGGCTCCTAGGAACGTTCAGTGGTCTTGCATGATTCCCCTTGCAACATAACCAAGGAACCTGCCCCCCCACACACACCTCCTGCCCAGCAAACCACACATTTCCATTCCCTCCCTTTCGGCATTGCCAAGGACAGGACAACCTACAACACCCCTTCAGACTCAGCCTATCTCTTAGCCCCCAACTCGGTGCAACGAATGAGGTTTCCCACTGTGCAGCCTATAAGTTCAGTGCGGGCTCCAAACTGGGCAAATCATTTAGAGTACACAGGCTGCAGAAACTTTTCATTCCATGCGACTTGCAAAACATTGATGTGTAGAAGGAACGGCAGGAGGGATATGAGGGGAATCCAGCAAGCCTGAGAACAGAAGGCTAAGGGAAATATATATTTTAAAAATCAAAGATATAAAATAGGCAAGGAAGGAAAGGGCATCCAGATTCCTCAGTGAACAGGCCCCATTCACTGGGGGAATCAGTGGTAAAAGCACTTCTTTCTGCTAGAAGAGAGCAATGCTTCGGAGAGTTCTCCAAACAATTCAGAAAAAGCTCACCAAGGTGGGAACCATTGCTGAGAAGAGGCGCTAACTTAGAGTGGCGAGGAGGAGGAGGAGCTGGCAACCCAGGGCAAGCTGAGAGCTATCCTTTGCCAATTCTTCTAAGGCCTCTGTGGCCAGCTGCTCCATTGCTTTTTGTGTCTGGTTAAATTGCAGCTCCTGCAAGTCAAACTGGTTGTGTGCAAGAATCCTGTGTTTCTCAACTCCATGTAATGCAGCCAGAGGTTATGAGGGAGGGGCCATGTTTGGCTTCCCCTGGTGGTCAGGAGGCCATTTTGGCCTTCTGTCAACATTCTGGTCCTTCTTGCTTAGCATATGCAAGGCCTCTGCCAATTTTACCTCTCTCCTTGATAACATTGCCTCTTTTTAAAGTAACAAAGATTAAATCGTGACAGGTATTCACAGTGCTTTATTCTCTTTCCTAGCCCCACCCAACTTCCCTGCCATTATGACACCAGCTGCTCGCTCTGTGGCCCCTAGAAGGGCTAGCAGACCTTTGCTTCTTGGACAGATAAGACATAAGCTCATTCATCAACCGGGGCACAAGAGGGTCACACTGGCAGCCTGTTAGTGCTTCTTGTAGCGGTTCTTTGGAGTTTCCCCACAGCCAGTTGTGTCACAGGAGAGGGCGCCGGGCTTCTTCCCCAGGCCGATGCTCCCGAGCAGGTCAGGCAGCTCGTGAGTGATGGCCCTTTCAATCTTCTCCAGGAAGCAGCCTCCCATGTAGGAGCACTGCTGCGCAAGCAGCTTGAAGCTGTGAATGGGGTTAACCCCAAAGAAGTCCTTGTAGGCCTCGCGGTTGGGCAGATCAAACTTGCTAACGTTGGTCTTGGCCAGGATTGATTTAAAGATGTAGAACTTGTCTGGATCCTCCACGATGTCTCTGAAGACCAGCTCTCCGTCACTGAAGAAAGTCATTTTGTCCTTATAGGTCTGCAAGTAGCGGTCGACCAAGAGTGCGTGGATGCGAACCCGGATGGCGTGTTGGCGGATGAAGGCGATCTTGTTTTCCAGCCGGTTCTCGATCACCTGGTTCAGGTCTTCCAGAAGGGAGATCTCCTCCTTGGAGAAGAGGTCCCGGTGGGTTTCAGCTTGGTACTCAATGGGCCAAAAGGAGCTGACGTAAACCCGGGGGGGCTCAGTAACATTAATGAGGGGAGCCAGGCTCCAGAACAAGGCGCCGTATACCCGCATGAGCTCTTGAGTAGCTAGGCTGTCCGCCTTGTTCAGAATGATCCTGATCTGAGACTCCCGCCCCTTCAGCTGGCGGAAAAGCATCTCCAGTTCCAGCCCCACGTCCAGTTTGGTTGGGTCAAACACCACGAAGATGAGATCGGCTCGATCGATGAACCATTGGCAGACGTCATTGAATGGGTAGCCTGCAAGAGAAGAAGGAGAGAGAACTTTGTGACCTTTGAAAGGAGGAGCTGAGGGCCACTCAGCTGTAGCTCCAGATCGTGGGGACAGACCAGCAAAGGACCCTGGCTCTGAGCGATTATTTGCTGGATGCAAGAAGGAGCACTTACAAGAGAAAAAGAATAATAGCAGGTGGATTAGCCAAATTGCAAAGTCTCTCAGGCAATGGCTAGGGTGCTTAAATGTTTGATTCTTATTTTAGGTAAGCTTTGAAAAGTTTTGAACATTGAGATGCTCAGGAATACAAGGCTGGCCGTTGTTTAATGCCGGGAGCCACCAAGAGCATTAATTTTGGAGCTTGCTGCCTTCTAAACTGCCCCCAATCCCGGCAGGGCCCTAAAGGCCAGTTAGCCGCTCATTTCCATTTCCAGACGTCCCAAACTGGTTCCCTCTTCCAAATTGTAGGGTTCTATGCATGGAAGAGCTTCACCTGCTTGACCCTGCTTTGTGCTTTTGCTTTGTAAATAAAGCATCTGTTCCAAAATCTGAATGTTTTGCTTTGGGTATTTTTTCTATTAACGATTTGCATCCTTTTTTCAATTCAGTTTCAGACTGAATATCGAAAACGGATATAAATGACTGAGGCGGCATCTTGCAACAATTGGGATAGAACCAATTTGTATAACAAACTGCTTCAGTTTGGCCCTAAGTGAGCTTTTAATCACCTTTTCAAAGGTGGATTGAGATGGCTTTATGTAAAGGATAACATGGGCAGCAGCTAAAATGCCCGCCAGAATAAACCATTCCTCCCAAGATCTGGAAATAGAAGGCACGGAACTCCACCTCGCTCCTGCTGCTTCCGGTTTTCAATGATGCCGGGTGTGTCCACAAAGGTGACCCTCTCCAAGAGCTTATGAGGGATCTCAATTCCGATCAGCTTCTCCAGAAAGTTCTGCCCAAACTTCTCAAGGGGGGAGAACGAGCGGGCGCTGTCTGCAGCCATTACAATCCCTTCGATGGTCTTGACTTTAGGGCCGTGCATTATCACGGTGAACTCGGAGGTGGTGGGTTCAGCCCCTGTCCATGGAGAAAGGGAAGCAAGGTGCAGGTCAGCTACAGCCCCAGATGCTCCTTTGGAGGCCATTGCCTTGCAAGCAGGTGCTCTCAGAAACCCCCGCTCTTTCAAAAGGGGCCAGGCTCGCATCTTTTCGGAGTTGCTCAATTGCTCTTCTAGCACTCTCTTAAGACTGTTAGGCCCACTGTGAGTTTTGTTTCCTAGGCCGTTCTCACAGCTTAAGAGCTAACCATCATCACATGCTTCATTTTCTGCCAGCTTCCCATAAACCCAGCATGATCTGGGGTTGGGGAGAGAAAGAGACATGTTGTGTAGGGTCTTCTTCGGTTCCCCTGTCACAGTTTCTGGGGCTGGCATGAATTTGCCCACAGCCAAAAAAAGCATTCTGGCTAGTTAATTCAGTCTGCAAATGGAGGAACCTCCTGGATCAAGAACTGGCTCAAAGGGACGGGGGAAAGAAAATCGCCTAAGGGATGGGAGGAAAGAGCTATCCCTGCTGCAATGAATTGGCTCCGGGCCAGAAGCCAGAAAGTTCTGAGTCTTTTTTGGGTCTTGGCTGTCCTCTGGGGAGAGGGGGGGAAACCAAATGCCAGCACCCCACCCCTCACCCTGCTACAAGGCAAAGGTCTTTGGCCAGGACAGAAGCAGAAGGGATGGGGGCTCAGCTGGCGCAGCAGGGGGAGAGCCGGGGCAGCTGGCTGGCAAAGGGAAGGAAAGGTGCTTCCTATTGTTGCTGGCACTCTTCCGGCTTTGCCAGCCCCGGCCAGCATGCACTTCCTTCCTGGATTGGACGCTCTGGCTACTCTAGGCAGGAGACCAGCAGGGCACCAGGCTACCTGTGTAGAGCTGATGGGGAGTGTCGTCCAGCCCCAGAAGGTAGTTAATCATGGTGGACTTGCCAACGCTCCATGGTCCCAGGAAGAGCACCATTGGCTTGGAAGTTATCTCTCCATCTGCAGAGGGAAGGGAAGAGCAGCGATTTGGAACAAAGCAGGGGTGGCTTTTGAGGACTTGTTTCCCTGGAGCTTGTGGGGGCATCGCTTCATTAGCCACCCTCCAGGTGTCCTTGCCCTCCCCCGGGGCAACTATTCCAGGCAGGGTGAAGGCACCACAAGACCAACACTGAGGGAAAGTAAGGAAGGCACAGTGGGCTGGGGGTACGCCATGGGTAGAGACCATCCTTCAGCTCTGCAGGAAGCATCTGCCAGGCCTGGGCTGTGGGTGCAACAGCAGCCTCTCTCCACCTCTCAACGACTGGAAGCTGGAGAGCCCCCAGCCCATGAACCTCCAGGAGAGGGAGGCTGGCCAGAGGGGGAGGGGGCAACCTTCCCTAGATCCTCTGAGCAAGTCATTTGCATTTGCTGCCAGGAGCACATCTTCATTAGGATGGCAGTGCAGCTGAGACTTGGAAAGAGTTGGGGGCACTTCTGTCCCTCCCCAGGGAAAGCCCCCCCCCCCCCCGTGCCGCATTTACTCTGCTGCATTTCAGAAAGGAAACTGGTGCGCCTGACGCTCAGTTTCTGCATTATGACAAAAGCCAGTTAGATGCTTCCAAACCATGCTGCAGAATCCTCCCGTAGATGCCAGGGAGGAAGACCGTTGCCCCTTTCCCCAGAAGGGCTGAAGTTGGAGCAGCGCAGGGGCCTTGGCAGCCATGCAGTCCTCAAGTCACTGCAATGCCCCCTCCTGGTTTTCTGTCTCCCAAGCTTCCCGTTATGCCACAAAAAGCAAGGTGGAGGGGGGGACCCTCCCTGTCCTTCACTTCCCTGGCTGCCAAGGAGAGGCAAGGGTGGCAAACTTTATCTTCCACCACAACAAGCAGGAACGCGACTGAGTGCTGGAAGGGGGAGCAGGATGGTGCCCTTTCCTGGGCCCAGGGAACAACTGCCTGGCAGGACTGACTGACGGGACAGGCAGCTCTACCCACCTGTGGCTGAAGAGCCCAGGGTGCGTCCAGGGTAAGCTGTGGGGCAGGAGAGGAGGGTTGGAGAAGAGAAAAAGGAACATGAGTAGGGAAGGGAGGGAGGGGGGAGGGTTAGTTTGGGGCAGAAAAGAACGAAAGCAGAGCTTGGTCTTCCAGGGAAGGCAAGGAGCCACGAAAGGGGCCCAGCTGCTCTCCCAGGAAGCCCCCGTGGTTAGAGTTCATGCTGCAAGAAGGTGCACCATCCCCACCTGGAGATCAAATGGAAACCCCCCTCCTTTGGGAAGGATGAAGTGGGGGCGCACCCAGTCCCAGAGCACCTTCAGCCCTTGCAACAGGGCCTGGCGGGACAGAAGCCGGGGCAGCCAAACGCTGCCGTGCCCTGGAAAAGGTACACAGCTTGGGTTCCAAAGTTGGTTTGCACTGGCCACCAGCTCTGGGGAGTGGGCCAGGCCATGGCCCCAAGCAGTGCTGGCAAGCCAGGCCAGGGGCTACCCAAAGGGCACTAGCTTTGGGAAGACGACCCCACTGGGTCAGTCTGAGAACCCCCTGGCCACGGGGAGACCTCAGCAGGCAAAGGACACCTCCAGGATTGCAGAAATACAAGGAGCCTTGTGGAAGGGGGAAACGTCATGGGGAGGGCCAGCATTTCAATCCTCCCAGCGTGGAATTCTCCATGTAGGAGAGCCAGAAAGGCCAGGGCCTTGTGGAGGAAGCAGAGAAAACCCCCGGGATGCATTACCCCCTTGTGCGTTCCTCATCCCAACAGCACCCCGCTTTTTCCAAAAGCCTCTCTTTGCTCAGCCTTCTTATGCTGAATCCTCCCCCCTCCTCCATCCCAACCCCACCCCTGGAAGCAAGACCCTTGCAGGCAGCACAACAACAGCCAGACCCACAGCCCACCTGCCTTACCCGTAATTTCATGCTGCCGAAGCTCATTGTACTTGTACGACTGCTCCAAAGGCTTGATGGAGGAGTGATAAATTTTTCTCAGTCGCTGAAGGATGGCTGCAAGAGAGAGGCCAGGCAGAAAAAGGAAAAGTCAGCCCAGCCCACTGCTCCTGGGGCTGCACTTGCACCCGAACCCTTCGGCAGCCCCTCCATCACACTGTTGGCCCTTTCCACTCTGCAGGATAGAGTCTAGCATCATATGGCTGTTGGGGGGCTGGGTGGAGCTATAGGAACAAAGAGAAGAGCTGCCACCTGGGGGCAAAACTTTTGGTCCAGTCTGCCTAAGGACAATGCCTCAGCATGGCTTTCCTTGCAAGGGAAAAGATAACCGGGCAAAGGTGGCAAGGGAAGGCAGGCTGGAAACCAGGGCTCTGTCTACGTACATGTAATATAAAAGTTTGTATAGCTCCCTCACTTACCTGGGTGGATCTAAGGCTGGTCGATAGCAAGAAAAGGTAACATAAATAGTAAAATAACACCCTTGGAACAACAGCTGCAACTGACTCAAAAGTGTGTGTGTTATATTGAGCCATGGTCATGCAGTGGTTGGAATGCAGTCTTGCAGGCTGATTTCGCCCACTGCCAGGAGTTTGATCTTGGCTGGTTGAAGGTTGACTCAGCCTTCCATCCTTCCGGGGTCAGTAAAATGAGGGTAAAATGAGATTGTTGGGGACAATAGGCTGACTGTAAACCATTATGAGAGGGCTGTGAAGCACTTTGGAGCAGTATATAAGTGCTATTCCTATAGCTATCCACTGCCTTTGGTGGAGCTTTTTTTTATTAAAGTTTTTTATTTTTAATATAATCATTCCATCTTCAATTGAATAGTGTGTTGTCTGGGTACAAGTATTGTTGTATAACGGTAATCAAAATTACAGCATCCTCCCTTTGGCGGAGCCTTTGTGGGGTCTTTCCTGGCCAGGCGTGGAGTCCTACTGCTACCTGAGTAGTCGTCTGCTGGTTTCTCTTCCTTCAGCTTCAGGGTGCTCTCGATGTGGGATCGATCCCTCTGGACGTTCTCCACCTCTTCTGCTGAAAGAGCAAAGCAGGTGTCTCAGCCCACAAGCAACCAGAGGGACAGCCGCAGTCAGGCCCAAATTGCCAAAGGAAATAAGAGATATTTTCAACATCGGGTTCATTCACAACTGACTATACAGATATTTTTCTTGTCTGGAAAAAGTGCCTTCTTTTCTCCCCGATTTCTACTGGTGCAAAAGGTCCAGCCAGGGAGCAAAGTTCAGACTTCCACCTTTGATGATGGGCCAGGCAAGGAAGTCTCCCAAAAGAGGAGCTGGAAGGGTTTCTGTGGCTTCAGCAGCCAGAAGGGGAAAGGGAGGCAGAGAGCAGGCCTTTGAGAAGTGCCCCCAATGGCAGGATGGGTTGTCCTCTGCCTTCAAGCCCCAACTGGTGGGTGGGTGGGACAACTTGGCCCATCGTTCTGAGTCAGTCCAGGCAGGGACACCCATCTATCCCTCCAGGAAGCCTCTTGGCCAATGGCATCCCTCACCTAGCCTGGCTGCCCGGCCTTTTCAAGCCACCAGCCTTGGGGAAGCCCTGGCCAGGGATGCTCTACTGGGAAAACAGGGCGCATCTCCCAGGGCAGCTTCTCCCAAGACAGCTGTCTCCAGCTGCCTAACCGGCTGCGGCCACGATCTGGAGACACGCTGGCCTCAGCTGCACAAACAGATGGAGCCGGAAGAAGTGGCCTGACTTCCCACCGTCTCCCCACTGACGATTGCTGGCATCACCTTCACACAGCGCTAACTCCTCCCTTCCAAGAACCCCTCCTGACAGCCCCCATGTTCAGGACAGACTGCCTTGAAATCAACGGTTGCTTCTTTTGGGCAAGGTAGGACAGAAGCCCATGGAAAGGAACTGCACAGCTCAGAGCTCAAAAGAACGAGCTGTCTGGGCTGTGCAGCCTCCTTGAGACAATGCACCTCTAAAATTAAATCCTTTTAGCCTCTAAACTGCAGCAGAGTTTCTTCTGTGGAACTGCTCGCCTGGAGAGCGTTGTGCCATTTTGCTGCTTGTGATTGAAAAACAGCAACAAATGGAGGAATTCTTGCCCGAGGGCAGCTCCTTCACCTGGCCTTGCAAGTCCAGGATTGCAATCCCATCACTCAGAAAGAATATATTTTTCATCTCTAGTCCAGGATCTAAAGGAGTTGGGGATACGCGCGGTTTAATGAGAACCAAGTCGGGTCAGGTGAGAAATCAGAACTAGATGATCCTAGCATAGAAGGGACCGTGGGGATCCTTTCTGGAGCAAACTCCACTCCGAGGGACCAAACTCCCCAGGGCACTCAAGAACCTGGTCCTGAGCGAGACCCTCTAGGCTTTGCCAGCCTGAGCTGAAAGAGCACCAAACCCAGACGAAAGGAATAGGGATGGCGGGGGTGAGGACAAGGCAGTGGGCTGTGCAGTCCAGAAGCTGCCAGATCAAGCTCCTCCGCCCCAAGTGCCTCCCTCGTCCTGGGAAGGTTTGGCCTAGAAAGAGGAGTGAATGGCTTTTCTCAAAGCTTTTCTCCCTCCTGCCTGTCCCATGAGTCTGACCTTCCCGATCTTCTTTGTTGGGATGCAAAAGAAGAAGGCAGCTGGCACAGAGAAATAGGCACCGCCAAGAAGACTAGTCTCCTGGCCAAAAAAGCCTGGTCTCCGCTAGGGGTGGCTGTGTCTGGCTGGCTGGCTGGCTGGCAGCTCCACTTCCTCTCCCCGCAGGGCGTCCTCCTTGACAGAGGGCCCGTTCTGCTGTTGCTCCACGCAGGCCACCTTCTGGGCTGCCCCCTTTGGAAAGAGACCCCGGAAGGTCTTCTCTTCATTGGACTCTGCCTTATTCTCTCCTTCCCCTTGGCAGCCCCTCTCCCTGGCCCTCCCGCCCCATCCCTGCCTCCACTGCTGTGCAGATATCACCTCTAGGTTGCTTTCTCTCTGCTGGAAGAACCTTCACTTCAGAAGCCGTTGCACCTTCTACCCCACTGCCACCTGGCTGCCCTTCGCCAAACTCCAGTCCTTCCGTGAGAAGCGGGGTGGCAGCTCCACCTTCGGCCACTGCAGCTCTTCCTTGGCCATCAGCCTCTCCTGGACCCCCTGCCAGTTCCTTCGTAGCTCCTTCCTGTGCTGGATGGGCACTTGCTGCCTCCTCTGCCTCTACTGATTTACCCCCATCTGGCAGAACAGCACTGAACGTCTCCCTGGGTCTCTCTCTTGCTGAAGGGTTGTCCATGTGCCCTTCCCCAAAGCTGTCTTCCATATTTTTATCCACACCAGGGGAATCGGTGAAGTTATCATCCAGCTGTGCCTCAAAAGAGTGGAGAAGGTCCTGAGAAATATCTTGGTTTCGTCCTGGGAGAACACCTTGGACATCTTCCTCAAAAGGAGCCTCTGTCTTTGGTGGAACCTCTTCTTCACCCAGCGATCCCTCTACCCTACGGGCAGAAACCTGCTCCAGGTCCCCTGAGCTAATTCCACCTTCTTCGTGACCAGCCATCCCCTGTTCTCGGCCAAGAAACTCCCCGAGCTCAGCCACATTCGCTCCGTTCACGTCCATGTGTCCCCTTTCTGCGCTGTCCACATCAGGGCCTTTACTGGTGGAGCTATCATCCTGAGGCTTCTCAGGGTTGCCTGAGAACTGGAGAGGTATTCCTGTCCCAGCAACGTGTCCATTGAGCAGCCTCTGCTTCTTCACTAGACTTGGGTCTCCAGGCAACAAGCCACCCTCAGCAAAGTTGGAAGAGTCTTCTGTGCCCTCCAGGGCAGAAACTTGCAGTTCTAGGTAGTTAGAACATGAGCAGTCAGTTTCATCTGTGTCTCAAATTGCAAATGTGCTTCTGCATGAAAAACGGAACTGGACTCAAAGGAGGCTGAAAAGGCACATTTTGAGGCTCTTCTAAATCCATTTTCAGTCCTGACCTGACCACAGATTTAGAATCTAGCTTGCCTGGCCTGGTCCTAGGTGCTAACTATGTGCCAACAGTTTTGCCAGGATGGGCTGGAGAGGGTGGGCGTCCATCTTGGATAACACACGTTGTCCTTAACCGGCCTCCCAGCCAGCACTGTGGCTGTCCCTTTTGGTCTAGCAGGAGAGAGAGATGGACAGAGGGAGCATCCCTGAGAGTCTTTTCAGGGGCCTTAGCCCCCTTGAGATAATCCCCTTGGGCTCGGGCCAGGAAATACGCTGCCACCTTTTCCCACCTAACCGCCTTCCTGACTGTGTTCTACTAAAAATCAAATCAGAATAAAAAGAGAAATTGCGGGGATACCAAGGGGAGTTTTGCCATCCAGATTGTTGGCACACAGAACTGCAGTTAAGAAATCCCAACCATCTGAAGACTAGCAGGGCTGGCACAGGCTAAAGAGCAACTATCTTGGCAAAGCCCTTTCTCTGTCATGCAAACAAAGAAGGCAGCTCTGGAATGGACTGATTACTCCCCTCCCCCCAGGGGAGTGGGGGCTTTCTTCTCAAGTGCCACAGCCTGCTTGAGAAACCCTCCCACCTTCTGATTGTGGCACCCACTTCGCCCACTCGCAGAAGCGACATGAGGAATCCAGGGCAGGGAGAACCTCTTTGCTGATCAAGAAGGCAAAAGTGGCGGGATCTACAAGCAGAAAGATGCCAGGGGGACTCTCCTCCATTGCTCCTGAGAAGGGGATCCCCAAAGGAGATGCCAACTGTCTGAAGGGCACCCGAGATGTTGCTGTCACTGCTGCTTTGTGGGCTCCAAGCCAGGCCTGCCAGCTGAAGAGGGGTTGGCCGGTTGCCCAGGAGGGAAGCTCATATGCCCTGCCTGGGCTTCCCACTGTCTCTTGCCGTTTGCCTTTAGCAGAAGAAACCAGGCAGGGACTCCTTCTATGATGGTTCCAACAGAAACAGTTACACCTCGAGGCATAATCTCCCCCCCCCACTGGACCCTCAGGTAGACAGCCAGGTCCTACCTGCAAGGAATCCTATCACCTGCATGAGAACCCAAAGAGGAAGGGTTACAGCCAGGTGGTGTTGAAGTGCATTAAAAAGCCCAGAGGGGCTCAGCAGGGACAGGCGAGGGTCCTTGTGTTCAGGGCTTCCTGGGAGGAAAAGATCCCGGTGGGGCTGGGGGCTTTGCTGCCTTGAAGGAAGTGGGGCACTTGGGGCTTTTGACTGTGGCTTCTCCGTCTCCCAATGGGATAGCAATAGCAATCCCATTTAGACTTATATACTGCTTCACAGTGCTTTACAGCCTTCTCTAAACAGTTTACAGAGTCAGCATATTGCCCCCAACAATCTGGGTCCTCAGTTTACCCACCTCAGAAGGATGGAAGGCTGAGTCAACCTTGAGCCTGGTGAAACTTGAACTGCCAAATTGCAGGCAGCCGGCAGGCAGCAGAAATAGCCTGCAGTACTGCACTCTGACCACTGCGCCACCACGGCTCATGATTCTCTCTAGCTGGGCAACCTGCTTCCCCTGAGCAGAATCCAGTCCTGCCTCGCCTCCGCTGCGCTTGTGCCAAAAAGCCAGACAGGGTCTTTGGTCACCCAGCAGAGAATCCAAAAGCGCTACAGGAGGAGGCCGAAGGGCAGGGGTAGGCAGAGCTTATGCAAGCAACCTCCAAGCTGATCTGCAGACGGTCGGGAGGGAGGGCCACAGTATGGCAAAGGGGCCGAAGGTGTAGAGCTTAGCACCAGAAGCTTCCTCGTTGCGCTAAAAATACCCCCAGCCCTGGGAGGGGCAATGGTGAAGCCCAGAGCCAAGAAACTCCCTCCTTCCCACCCCCGCCTGCTGGCCGCAAACAAGAATTTGCAGGCATGGCAGGCTGCAGTGAGCCCACAAGGCTTACTTTGAGGTGGGGAAGGTGAGGGAGGAGAGCCTGCCAGAGCACCTACAAGCCAGCCACAATCTGGCCTGTCCCAATCTCTCCTGAGGGTTGGGCAGAAGGCCAAGGGAGCCACGATTTCCCGGGAGAGGCAGGGGGCTTCCTGCTGGTGACTGGGCAGGCTCCCATCCCTGAAATGAGTGGAGAGTCATTCCCTGAGTACCCGGAGGGGGGAGGGAGGAGAGATACATCTGCCCCAGAAATGATGCAGAAGAGGGGCTGTAGCCCATTACAGCCAGTTGGCCCTTGCATGCAAGCCTCACCTGACGCCACCACTGGGTGCTGCCAGGAGCACCGTCTCTGGCTCCTGGGTCTCTTGAGGTAAGGCATCCCTGGCCAGTTCTGTTCTCTGGCCACACCATTCGCACTCAGGACCAGGCCTGGAAAAGGAGCCGAGGCGTCTCGCTCCTAAACCCTGGGGCCCCGACCTGCAGGGTCCTTGGCTGAGGGCCTTGTCAGCAGGCCGAGCGGGCCTTAGGCAAGGCAGCAGATGAGGGCAACCAGCTCTTCAGACACAAAGCCAAGAGCCCATCCCAAAGAGGGATCCATGCTGCCTCCCCGCTTAGCCTCAGGGGCACTCTGCCTTCAGGAGTGCCAGGGGGGGGGGCAGTGTGGAATTGGAGCCCCCCTTGACCTGCAGCAAAAGCTCTGCCTGCTGCCCTGGGAGGGCGAGGCTGGATCCGTGCTGGCCGCGCCAGTCCAAGCAGCGTCATGCCCGCTCAGGCTGAGGGCCACGGCTGCCCTCGGTTTGGCTAGCCTTAAGGGCGCCAGTTGCAGGACATAACACAGAGGAACAGGCAAGCACCAAGCAGGGCCGAGCCAATCGCATGGCAGACAGGGCAGCCATGGCCAAACGACCTGGGGGGGGGGGGGAGAAGCAGCTAGATAGGAGGGGCCTCGTGCCAAGGCTGATCCTTTCAACCTTTCCCCTGAGCAAGCCATTGTCCCTAAGGGGCCCTCCCTCAGCTGGTCCCCTGGGGAAGGAGGGGGCACGAGTCTCCTGCTGCCTAAAGCGGCGCCAGTCAGGCAGCCCGTCTCAAGGGTGCCCTCTGGTGGCCAGATTGAGAAGAGTTTGACGGGCAAGCCAAAGGGCAGAGAAGCGCTCTTTCGGTTTTCCTTTGCAACTCCGGAGAAAAAAGGGAGACGTCCCTGCTTTTCTGGCCTTTGCCCGAGGAGACAAAGCGGCCAGTCCCCTGCCCCCCCCCCGTGCCTGTCCTGGATGGGTGTGTAATAGGAAGGGGCGGGCAAAGCCCCCAGTGCACTGTTGCGGGAAGCCAGAAGCGCTGCCCCATCTCCACACACATACACACACCAGCCTTCCCGGCTGCTGCTCAGTTTGTTTGTAGACCTTTCGGAGTTCCTTTAGGGCATCTGGAACCAAGCACGGTCCCCGTCAAGTGGCCGGGCTGAGCGAGGAGGAGGAGACCCAGACTGCCCGCTCACCCAGCCTCCTGGCCCAGAGGTCCAGTGGGCGCTCCCTGCTTTGCAGCCAGTCAGCCAGTCCGAAGACTGG
>JANHFL010002721.1:93067-103965 GCA_032468155.1 Oxyrhabdium leporinum | reverse complement strand
GGGCGGGCGAGCCCAGCCAGAGCTCAGAGCTAGAGGTTCACCCGAACCTCTGTGACCATGCAACAGCCCACCTCTGAAGACATCTCCATGAAGAACTAATACTAAAGCTAATAATGCTGCAGTCGCGTACATAAGTAGTCAATTGTCCAGTATCTTTTAATTCTTCTTTTCATTATTATCCCTAGCTAGGTTAGCTTTCTGGACATTCATTCCACAAATTCCTTCAAAAGTGTGATAAAGCAACATCTCCACCTCATCACAGTTAAGCCAGTACTCACAAAAGCACTTCAACCTCACCTTTCCAACAACTCAAACTTGGGGTAAAGTAAAAGTACTTATTGTCTTATTGCTGATCAAATAAGTCAATTTTATATTATTTTGTCTTCTCTACACAGTATTCTGATATTATTCATCCTTAACTTGATTCCCATTTTTGGGAGCATATTCTGCAGCATGACATGATCTGTACAATTAATAGGAGGACTATGATACATAATTGGACATGTTTGTTCATTAACCAGAGGAAGGAAGGAAGGGAGACCTATATGCGATACATGAAATTATGCCAATAAACTCAGCTTCCAACAGCTATAAAATCTCAAACTCTCTTTTTCTCTGTCTCTCTGTCTCTGTCTCTCTCTCTGTCTCTGTCTCTCTCTTTCGCTCTCTCTCACACACACACGTCTGCAGAGATGTCAAAAAAATTAAGGTCTGCTGGGTTTCTTTTACTTATAACATCTTAACTGTGAAATAGGCTACTTTCTAAGTGAACCTTTAGTAAATTATATTAAGTTCCATTTGAAATACTGTATAAATGTTTGATTGCATAGCAACATGACTTATTTTGCAATAAGTGAAACAAAAGTGATGGCTTGCTTTTAAAATAATTATGTCATGTTGTTTTACAATCTTATCTTTCCAAAATAGAAAACAACCTCTAATAAGATATTAAATAGCTCTCTGTTGTGTTATTTTATATGAAAATCTTGGGCAACAGTTTTTGAATATTGGAGAAGTATTTATCTCATTTAATTCAAGTGTGAATTTTGAAGCTAATAAAGTGTGAATTTTTAGACAAGTGAAATCATGTTTTTCTGTCTTTTATTGTTTATTTTCTTTTTTGTACAGCATTTTTTTTAAACTGGCATTACATGTTATTTAAAAAAATGATTACCAACATAATGTTTGGCAAACTTTATATAAGTTATAAAAACATTGCACAGTTTCTTTAAAGAAAAGTTCCATTATATATGTAATGTCTCTGTTTATTTCTGTATCTATCTCTGTTCAATTTATATGATCACCATCTAGCTAATTAACTCTGGAGACCGAACAAGATAAAAATGAAAAATTCCATTAAACTAAAAACCAATCAATCAAATAAAACCCCAAATAAATGGCATTGAGCCTCAATAAAACCACATGACTACTACTGTAATCACTTCACCTATGCTAGAGCCCCATGGAATCATCCTGAACCCAATCCAATGCTTGTGGAAAGACCTAGCTTTTGAAGGCTATGCAAATTATAGCTAGACATAAGTTTTATTTCATATTATCTGAGGTTCATTTTATCAAACATTTTTTTAAAAGAGAGAACTTTTTATATAACATAAATATTTTAAAGCATTTCTAGGTTATTTTTTTTCTGCTTCTTATTGAATGGGAGTCACCTTTTTTTTCAAGCCTCCCTCGAAATTGATCCTGGGGCTTAATTTCATTCTCAGCTCCATTTTAAATAATGCTACATTTTTATGAACATTTATTGATGCAAGTTTGCAATCATTCCTCCCCTCCCCATGAGTTTAATGTGCTCTCTGAAAAGACCTGAGCTGAGATGGGTTGCAACATTTATTTCAATAGATTGTTCTTATAGTGAGGCATTATGTATGAGGCAAACATACCGCAGCAGGAAAAAAAACTGTCTCTAGCAATAGAGTGGTGCACAGCAGCACATACTAATTAAGAGAAATTTAATATCCAGGTTGCAGCTTCTGTTTTGCAAATTAGAAGTAGAAACACTACAGTACTAAAGACAACAATGGAAAAACAGTCTCTCAGAAAGGGCTATTAACCTGTATTATTTTTATTTATACATGAATGTGACCTGCATGTCTATAAGTATACTCACCTTATCCAGAAACAGAGCATTTTTTTCAAAAGAAGCAAAGATATTGTATCTATCTCTGTCATCTGTACCCCTTCACATATACAATAAATTATGAATTGTACACTGACAAAATGGGAGAATTAGTTTGCCAAGAAAGTTTTAGATTAAAATATATAATTTTTATTGTGCCACAGATATTAGATGATGAGTATATTGCCTTTTCATACTAGATTAGCATAGCTATTTCTTCATAATTCCTAGCTCAGTGACAAAGTAAGAAAAGATGGCATTATAATAGGCTATGATTCAGAAAATTAGAATTAGAGATGACACTATAGAATACCTGATACATTATTTGGAAATCTAAGTACATCCATAGAATCATAGGGCCGGAATGCCTGATATAATATTTGGAAATCTTCTAACCAACCCCCTGTCCAGGGCAGAATTTTTTGTATAATCCCAGGCAAAATCTTTTTTGTGAACATCTACGACTTCAGGAGGTGGGCTACTCATTACTTAATAACACTCCAGTTTCCTCAGCATCTGTTTCATATTGTGACAACTAGAACTGGACGCAGTATTTCAGGTGTGATCTGACCAGTGCAGCTTACTATCAACTTCCTGTTATCTTGACATTATGCCTTGATGGGAGATCAAAACTGCATTGGCTTTTTTGGCAGCTAAAACTCATGTTTAATTGTGGTTACTAAAACATCCAGCTTTTTCTTACAAGTACCATTGCTAACTCAGATACTCCTTATATTATATAGATGCATCTGGCCTTTCCTGTCTAAGTGCAGAACCTTACAGTTTTCACCAATGAACAATTTTTTGTTGGGTAGAACTCAAAGGTCAAGTCTGTCAAAACTGTGTAAATTCTTGAGCAAAATTAACATTTTGTTTCCTCTGCCAATTTTAGGAGCATCCCTTCTATTCCTTCAGTTAGGACATTTACAAGCCCAAGACTATACATTGAGATACCCAACTGCACACGTACCTCCATATGGATATAGACCCAATAAACAGGATTGGCTTCCTGCATGGATTGGTTACCAGAATCTATCTGATAGTGGATCCTTCCCTCCAACATTGTTCCAACTTATGAAGAAGGAGACAGTGGATGATGTTATCAAATGCCTAAGTCTAAGGATACTACATCCAGCCTATTTCCTTGCTCCACTAATCAGTCACATCATCAAAGAAAGCAATAAAATTTGTCTGGCACAACCTGCTATTAACAAATCAATGCTGGCTTCTAGTAATCATTCTGTTCATTTCTAAGTATTTGCATAACTACTGTTTGATTATTTTTTTCTAGGATTTTCCCAGGTATTGATGTCAGATTTATTGTTTAACTTTCTAGGTCCACTTTTCCCTCCTTTTAAAAACACTGGAATAATTTTGATTCTTCTCTACTCTTCTGGCACTTCCCCTGTGCTCCAAGATTTTTCAAAGATTTCAGTTCAGTTTCTTTAACATTGTGAGATGTAGCCCATCTGGCCCAGAAGGTTTGAATTCATTCACAGCAATTAGGTGTCTTTCTCCAATCCTTTCACCAATTCCTTACCTATTTTGATCTATTTTTTTCCTTTTTTCAAAAAACATATCCACAGTAGGAATGAAGCAGTTAAAACATCTCTTATTTGTCACCATCTTGCCATCTCTTCTCTTCCAAACATTTCTCTGGACTTTACAGAAGGTAATCTTTCCATTTCAAACTTGGTGAGTATTATTTCATAATCACCTTTCTTCATTTGCTTTATGTGTGAGATACTGGGCATGCTAATCAAACTAGTTTTCTCTTATGTAACTTTTAAGCAACTATTTTCCCTCCATTATCTCTTGAAATAAGACTTGTTCAAGTTGTTCAATTCTTCATTGCACTTCCTTCTGTTTACTGAGAATTAAGTTAAGGAATTGAGCTATAAATCTTTCCACTTCTACGTTAAAATGTCCTGTTTTCTAATAGTTCATAATGTGCTTTGTGCAGCTCTTATCTTTGTGAAACATTGGTGCTTGACTGTATACATGTAGAGTTTGCATGAATAGTATGACTAGATTGAGCTAAACCTGGCTCCAAAATTAAAGGGAAAAAAAAGGATTCACATTTGATAAAATTGATGCAAACTGACACTGTTTATCTTCCATTTGCCTTGAAGGAAAAGCTTTCATTGGGGAAATAAAGTGTTCTTTCTAGTGGCAATAATAAATTTAGGATCATATTCTGGATCAAGATAGCAATGCTAGGAACAGAGATTTAAACATGCCACCTGAAAGATCAAGAATGCAGAAAGCACAGTTCAGCGCCGTAAATATCCCACCAGATACAATCTTTTTTTGTGGCCCTGGAATCACCTGTAATGAATGGGACCAAAACATTGGGATTCTTTTTGCATTTTGGGGGGAATGGGGTTTAAAGGGGCAAAAGGTGTCTTATTTATTATAGCTATTTAAGGGCGCATCTCGCCCCTCAAAATAAATCTTAGACCTGCCACTTTTTGAGTGTTTATCAATATGTCCTACAGACTTCAGTGTACCTCTTTCACGGATGGAAGACAGGATCCCTTCCAAAGTTATATACCACTTTTGGTATTGCATCCTATTACGATGCAGGTGAAATTTCCCAAACCCCCAGTTTCTGCTAACACACTTCAGCAGCCTTGATCCACCTACAATTTCCCTTTATCCTTCCTCACTCTCTATCTTCGCCTGCTGCCATTGTCTCTTTGCAGAATTCCACCTATAATGTTTGATGCTGCTACATCTTTTTATCTTCCTCTGTAGTGAAAAGCCATCATGTCATCATGGATGTTTTTTTCCCCTTGTTCTTTCCTCTTTCTTTCCTCCTTGATGTCCTGCCCCCAATTTTAAATAATGCTGATATGTGCCTACCCCTTCATGTTACAACCTTCTGCCTTCTTCATAATGCAAATTTCTCAACATGCTGTTCAAAAATTGGTACGGACTGATGAAAATTGTGCTCCTATCCTAGACCAAGCTTCTTACCAGATTGCCACATGCCTGCTATTTACTTTTAAAAATCCATCCATACCATTCTGAATTTCAGAATGATATCTTGCCTATAGGACCAATTTTCATTCATGCTTTTAATTTTATTGGTTTTGACTATTTTTCAAAATAATCTGACTGGATCTGGAATAGGTGGAAAATCTTTCTCTCTGTATGTGTACCTTTGAGTTGCATACATTTGAAATCCCTTCCCTGTCTCCTATTTGAAACATCCAACATTCTCTCGTCAGTTCCTGGGTTCTCCAGAATACCATATAATAGAAAGAATAATGATGGTTTTGGCTGCTGGGGAAAAGGATGTAATTGTGGGAAACCTTCTGTTCCAAAGTGGCCCTTATTTAGTTGTTTTGCCTTGACATAAAATCAGGCTGCATAGAAACAGCAGGTTCCTTTTCTTGTCACCTCAGAATTCTTTGACTAACTCCTACCATTTAAATCTATAAAAATAAGAAATTGTAATATCAGCCTTAAAACAGGGTTCCCAAAGCGTCACTCATGTGGGTAATGCTCTCATATCTTTGTTGTCATCCTTAATCCTTGCCCATTGTTTTAAAATGTTACAGGCTCAAAAGCAATTGCTGATATTTTGTTATCTTTGAATTACAGTGAGACTTTAATAGATTAAAATGTTATTTTCCTTTCACTTTATAGATTTAACTGTCATATCTCTTTTTTCTCCAAATAATTGAATAATCTGTTTGTTTGTTTTTTAAAGTTAAGGTCACCACATTTCTCTGTAAACTGTTATTTTCAAAGACATCTGTGGTGAATCAAACTGTGTGAAAAACTGTGAAGTAGCATCATGGTTTAATTTTTGCCAAAACTCCTAACCAGCAACAATCTGGTTTGAAATGAATGAGTCAAAAAGGAATACTTGATTCAAAATGAAAGCTGGCTCATCCTCTAGCTAAATTAGTTATTTTTAAATGTTCATAAGTGGAGAATTATTATGAAGAGTTGCTTGCCCAAAGATGCCGTGCAAGGAGAGGCAAAAAGTCAAATTAATGAACAAGGCATTACAAATTAAAAACAATAAAATCTTCACATTAAGCAGGGTGGTTATCATATGGAGTTCCTGAGGGATATAAATATCTCATTTCCATTAGTCCCCTCTCCCCAATACATGCATTGCGATGCTTGTAATTACAGTGGAAATGCTATTATAAATAAATGGGTGATTGCTACTTAAGGAACTGTGGAATTAATAACATTTGGCTATTACTCAACTAATTAGTTACAGTTTTAAAGGAGGGCCTGTTTCAATGACAACATGTACGATTAAATCTGCTGGCATCGTTTCTTCTTCCCTGATCTTCCCATTAGGAAGGTTGAAAAGAGAGGAAAATCTTCACTTAAGATACATTTCCGTCCTCAAACCTGGTAGGAAGTATAACAATTCTGGCACTGTTAGTTTCTATTATCCACTTGTTGTGCTAGCAATATTCAGATATTTATGTTGAAGTGACCATATGACAGGGGATGAATGTGTATTAGTCTGTCCGTCCATCCGTCCATCCATCATCACATGTCCGCTCATAGTATCTTTTTAAAAAATATCATAAAGCAATGATTAAAATATTATTTTAAGTATGAAATATAAAGCACTAACAACTGAAACAATAACGTCTTAAATTTCAAACCGTATATTAATAAAGACCTAATATATAATAAGTATAATAATAAAAATGTTTTTAACTCCCTCCCTAATGGTTTTGAGTGTGGGAATTGTTTCAACTCCAGAAACAATTTATACTACAACATGAATCCTTCCTCCAAGCAGGGAGAATTAACAGTGGATATCAAATGCATCTATAAGAGGATCTTCAAGGAGCCCCTTCCTGATCTAAGAATATGGGGTAATGCAGCCCTTAGTTGTGGGCCTAAGCTGTAATACTTTGTTAAATACCAGGCTTCAAGCTAGAAATGAGGGCACAGTGAGTTCTAGTTTGGCCTTAGACATGAAAGCCAGGTGGGTGACTTAAGGGCAATCACTTACTTTTAGCCCAATTCACCTCATAGGGTTGCTGTTATGAGGAAAATAGGCAGAGGAAGGTGTGTAAGGTATGTTCCCTGCCCTGAGATATTTATAAAAAAAATAATAAAGGCAGGACGAAGCCTCCTAATACCTATGTCCACATGGACTGACACAAGTCACCTGCTGCAATTTCCAGTCTGTATTCAAAAAAGCATGTTACAATGAACCAAATGTGAGATTAGCACAGGAGTTACTGATCTTTCTCTTTGCAGCAGTACACACATCTTATTTATCAGCTGAATCTTCATTGCATCTGTAATAATGGTAAATAAATGTTCTTCACTAGTGCCAAGGGATAATCTACTCTAAGACAAAGCCAGATAAGAAAACAACAGAATACCACTTGTCTTCGCCTAAGACTCTCAGCTAAAACTGCTCAAACACATTATTGATCCTCTATGGTCCATTCTGAACCATGACACTTCCTCTTCACAATCTTGTAATTTAGAGCATGTTCACAACCCATAGCTACTTAAACAAGAACAATTGCCAATAGACAAAAACAAGCCATGTTATAGCGACACAGACATAGGATATTAAAAACTAGGGGGAAGGGGGAAGAAACCCCAGTGACAACTCTGCCTATTTATCTATTTTAATCATTATTATAAGACTGAATCACATTACCAGAAACATTAAGGGAACATATGAGGAATTATCAACACTAACTTTAGCATGAAGAAGATTAAATAGATTAAATAAACACTTTCCCAGTTTGTTTTATTTATCCGAAGATCTAAATTCAACATGTTTATTGTTTATATTTATTGTTATTGTTATTGTTTGTGAGCCTGGTGCTCTAACACTGAACTTTCAGCCACTATTAAGCCAAACTAGTCAATAACGGATTAACACAATCTTTCCCCACTTCTTCATTTGCCATTCTCTACCTTGAGTGCCACTCAGCTTCCAAAACTCAATGAAAAAAATAAACATTTCTTCCCTCTCTTTTTTCAGAAACTGGGAAAACTGCAGGATGCAGTTATACAAATTATAGTGGAACTTTACCTATTTATCTGCAAGAACTTGGTGCTCCATAAGTTGTTATATAAAGGCTGATGCATTTACCTGAGGGTAATGTGTACTGAAAATAATAACTATTAGCCTCTGCCCCCTCCCCCAAAGCTAATAAAATTTAGATGGCTCTATGGTTAAACAAAAGTGTGTTGGACAACAGTCCAATATTTTAAAAAACCATGGTAATAGAAAATGCTAACAATATGAATTCTAGGTATACCATACAGAAGCAATGAGATTTTTGGGAGGCTTATATTACTTCAGATGTGATTGCATAAGTCTGTGGTCACAAGGGGACTGCAATTACCTATAGTGAAGAAAGCCCATACATAGTAAAACTGATTATTGAGTTACCACTACATGTTGCTAGGTGTACTAAGGCACCACAGGTGATGATCTGCTTTAAAAATTAATGTGCTTACATGATTTTTCATCATTTGATCATTTCAGATGTGACCCATCCACAGGCCAAATATCGTGCTGTTTAAGTCTAGTTTTTGACCTGTATATTAAAATGTGTGAAGAAACTCTTTGCATAAGGCACGCACTCTATCCATGGGGGAAAATGGTGTTTTAAAGTATGCAGCACATTAGGGACTGAGTTTGTCCTGCCCTTAAGAAACATCCTTGTGTTTAATCCATGTGATTAAAGACTTAGCAAGAGGTTTGAAAAATGACAGGGCAGCGGAAATAATGAACTGGATCCACTGAAATGACAACACATAGCTTGATGAGAATGTGATGAGAAATGGATTTTCAGCTAAGTGGACATGTCCCCCATCATCCCTCCCCCCCCCCGAAATAAGGCAGCAGCTGTATGGAGCAGGCAAAAAACCCCTCAATGGTAGGTTGAACTAAATTAATCAGGATCTGCTTTTTTAAAAAAATGACTTTACCTTTAACCTTACATTCAGTTCCGATCCCTTAATTGCAGACTTACAATGGATAAATTAATCCATTATTATAAACTTACCTGGGGAAATCACCTTCCATTTTGGAAGTGGACATTCATTCAGCAGCTCAATGATAGGAGAATACGTAACAAATTGATTTATTAATGTATTTGAATTAAAGTAGGCATGTTTCCTCACAATCCAAAGAGTATCTCCTTTTGCCAAACGATGCCATGGAGGATTTATAGGGGATGAAGATGTTTCACTGCCCCCTAAAAATAAAGCATCCATAGCTTGTTAATGGGGGTTGTTATTGTTGAGCATTTATGAACAGTTTAAGAAAACTGCAGGATTTGTACAGATAGTCTTCAAGACCAAAATCTGACCCAAAGGTATATAGTGTGTAAGATGCAGGCTGGAGCAACATAACCCGAATGGCACATCAAGTAACTGGCATTGTGTACAGGAACATCTGTATATGGGTTAGACCCTGCCAAGTCCAGATGGGAAATCCCACAGAACATTGTGGAGAATAACAGGGCTAATATCCTGTGGTACTTCCAGATCCAGATGGCTAGGCAGGTACTGGCCAATCATTCAAACATCATGATAGTAGACAAGGACCAGAGTGATAGACCAGAGTGATAGACAAGGACCAGAGTGAGTTGGAATGGGCCAACTCACCATGGCCAACTTGCCCCACAGGACAACTTGCTGCAGGACAATCCAACAATCCAATTTAATTATTTAAAATAATTAGAAAGTTATTTTAATTTTTGTCATTCACATTTAATTTTGTCCTTCCTTTGGAATCCTTTCTTTAATCATTATATTCCACCATTTCTTTGATATTACTGTAATTCTTATCCTGGGATGAGTTTCCCACAGTAAATGGTTGTGGCAAATTGGCCTGCGAGGAGTTGGCTGAGGTGAGTTGGCTATGGCAAGTTGTCCTAGACCCTAATATATATTCTCATATTCCTTCTTCCTAATTTGTTGCCATTTGGCACTATCTGTCAGCATCTAGGATAATCATATATATTTTCATAACATATATACACATACGTATACACACACATACATACATATGATTGCTTATGGAGTTTGTTTCTCAACAACTATTGTACGTTTTTATGTTTTTGTTGATATCACTTTTTGTATTCTTTTAATGTTGCGTTAGTCACCCAGAGTCAACATTCTGAGTTGGGCAGCCATATAAATACATTTAATAAATAAATAATAAATGCATTTAAAAAACCCATTCAGCTCTGTTGAAGCCATGAGAACAATGTTCTCATATTTAGCACCAGTTTATGCTTCCTGAGTCAAATAATTTTGCCTGCTTTGCACAGACAAATGGATATTTATGGAGCCAGGCAATTCCTTTCAGTAAATTCAAATTAATCTGTATTTAAAATTCTGATTCCAATAAATATTTAATTTAGTTAATTAAATTTGGAGTTTTTTCAGTAGATCTGGGTAATGTGATTTGAATTGTGGAAATAATGAATTGTGACAGGCTTTGCAGGGAATGCGTAAGCACAGCAGAGAAGAGGAATAAATACATTGTTGTTGTTGTTAGTCGTGAAGTCATGTTCAACCCATCGCGACTGCATGGACAATGTTTCTCCAGGCCTTCCTGTCCTCTACCATCCCCTGGAGTCCATTTAAGCTCACACCGACTGCCTCTGTAACTCCATCCAGCCATCTCATTCTCTGTTATCCCTTTCTTCTTTTGCCCTCAATCATTCCTAGCATTAGGTTCTTCTCCAGTAAGTCCTTCCTTCTCATTAGGTGGCCAAAGTATTTG
>JANHFL010002721.1:78172-92967 GCA_032468155.1 Oxyrhabdium leporinum | reverse complement strand
AAGGAAGGAAGGAAGGAAGGAAGGAAGGAAGGAAGGAAGGAAGGAAGGAAGGAAGGAAGGAAGGAAGGAAAGAAGATTTTTGATGTTTATTGGCAGCTTCCCACAAAGAAACTCAAGAAAGGAAGTTGCTTCCATTCCCACTGCTTTTTTTTTTTTTTTGCCTGCCTGTATCATTCTGTTTCTCTGTTTAGGTAAGGAAATACACCTGAAAATCTGAAACTGTACCCAATGGGCTACAGGTTATCCAGTTGTAGCTTAAAACTGGAATAGCTAAAGATAACTTGAAGCTACCACAGTTGTGTGCTACTGATGAAGAAAAGCACTAAGAGGAACTGGTTAGTGAGGCATATTTGTACAGTAGTTTCAAGGATATCTGAAGGACATTTTTTTGATAGTGGTATTTGTGACTCTAAGAAAGGGATATTGAGATATTCTCACAGAAACATTTCTGTAGGTCCCACCAAAAATGTTTGATATCAATCACAACCAATGACAGTTAAAAGGATTGGATTCTAAGAAAACATTGAATTTATTATGATTGTATTTAGAAAAAGAATATATTTATTACTACAGTAGTGGCACCAAAGAGATAACTGGGAGGTTTGATTCAATGTCAAATATCAATGAGGATGGTTAAAAATCTCCATGTTAGAGATATGTGGGAGTGCTACACGGACAGACAGCAACACTTAATCAGTAAAGCTAGCTCAGGAATTTTCTTTCTTTCTTATGTTACTGTAGGCTTTAGTGATATGGCGATAAAGAATGGGATGCAATCTAAGAGGTAGAAAAGAAGAATAGATAAGTTAAAAAAACATGCTAATTTGAAATCCTATATGACAAGACAAAAATAAGGCAGTTTTTAACTTGATGGACACCTGAGCAGATAGAAGTTCATGTGTAGCTGAATTAGGGGAGATATAAATTTGTTTACTGAATATTTAGCTACTTTAGACTATTCAGTATGTCTTATAATCTGTCTGTTATTCAAGAGGGGGGGGAGGATAAGCATTTTTTTCTTACCTTGATACTCTAAATTTAATAATTTAAAATTTCCTTTAGTATTTTCCTTTATGCAACTTTTTTTAAAAGAGAATTAATCCTCTGAAATAATCAGACAGGATATCAGAATCCAGCAACAATTGTTTATGTTTATGAAAGAAAGCATTTAAACAAATGCTATCACAAATAAAACTCAATTGTTGTAATAATATATAATAAAAAGAAGCACATATGAAAAATGCACAGTTGGAATAGTTGATATGAATTCTACATATTCTTGGTAAATATACTACAGACAAAAATAGTGTCTAGATGTTTAGAAATGAACTTACTTCTGATTCAAACAAATATATCATTAGTTAAAGTCAGAAGAACCATGTTGTTCACTCTGGCATCATATGTATAGCCAATAAAGCAGGAGTGGGCAACAACAGCTCTTTTACAACCTGTGGATTTCAACACTCAGAATTCCTGAGCATTCCTGAGCAATAAAGCAATGATATGATGGAGTTTTTATGCTGTCTTCTCTTTCTAGGATTTTTTTTACTAGCATAAAGTATTTCAAATATTCGTATTTGCTCTTCTGTTAATTCTCAGCAATATAATTATATCACTTGCTAAAATTATTTTTAATCTAAACTGCTGACTATAACTTAATCCAAAATTAATAATTTAAGCATAATTAAATAATTTGTTAAAATTGCAATATTTCTTTGAGTAAGAATTACCTTTTTTTTAGATCATATCAAATAGGAACTAGAAAATGTTTGGGAAATGTTAAACTTGCAATCTCTCTGAAAAACGTTAAGTGGAATTATATTTCATTGATATTTTCAATTGACATCCCTTTCACCATAATTATATATTACTGTAACATTGGATAAAATAGTTGCATAAGATTGTAGAAATAGAGTATGCAATTGTATTACCAAACTTAAGAAAATAAAGCATTTTAAAAGGTTATAAAAATTAACATTACTTATTTCATTCTGATCTTTTTGAATTAATAAATTATTTATTGATATTGAATCAGTGCTCATTAAGTAACATTTAGAGTAAACTCTGTAGTAGAAATGTATTTTAAGTTTAATTCAGTGTTTTATTACCATCATCGACCAGAATGCAATAACTTAAAAGCAGATGAAACAGAATCAAACAATATAATTCTGCTAAATCATCAATGTAATCAAAGTTTGCCAGGTTTTACAAACTGTACAGCAAAACCTGGCCACGTTTATGGGAATTTAAATCACATTGATCTGATAATAATAGTTATACACTATTTACATACAGCAAATCAAAATTGTCTGGGTACTTTGTTAAATAAGGAATGATATTTAGATCATTGTATCCTTATTAAACAATATAATAATGGACTATGGATTCAAAAGACTCTACAAAAGCACAATCTTGGCTCATAACTACTCTATTATAGAGTGCATATCTATGAAATCGCATTTTCCCATCATTCCCTCCTGGTCGTCGTTGTTGTTAAAGATTCACAGTCTTCAATTCACAGTCTGGGACTGGTAAAAACTTAACAGTTCAAGTCGTAACCAAGGACTTAAGACCTGTTAAGGTAGCATCTGAGTATATAGGCAGTTCCGAGTAGGGTGTTTGTTTTTGCAAAGTCAGGATATTCAGGTCTAATAAGATCCAAAATTTCCATGTATCCAGGCAGCCCTTTAGGGCTTCTATTGGTACATCATTGATTTTTTCCTCCACAGTCGCCCAACTTCAATTTGCAAATCATAATATTTTGTTATTTTTCCAGGTATTTCTCTTCAATTCATGTATCACCTGGTATTGTAATAACAATGAACCAGTCAATTTTCTTTTCCACAATAATGATGTCAGCCATGTTGTGAGCCAGATGTCTGTCTGTTTGGATCAGAAAGTCCCACAGAATCTTGACTTGCTCATTTTCAAGAACTTTGTCAATTTGGTGTTCTAAGCAATTGATTCAAACCCAAACTTAGTTTAGTTTACTTTATTGTCATTGCACCTCGTACAACGAAATTAAATGTGATGTTCAGTGTACAATATGACTATAAAATAAAACACAAACACACATCCTTCACATTCTATACAATTGAATTGAAAATCCCTGATATTGCATTAATATTACACTATAACTTCTGGCAAAGCTTACAAAATATGATTTTTACAACTTGATCATGATGTTGTAAATAATCAGTCTGTGAGCTTTTGCTGCAGCCACTGATAAGATGTTTCATCTTTTCCTAAACAAATTTCACAAAAATGTTTTTTTGTCATGAGATCTCAAAATATTTTTAAAATTAATTTTAACTAAATAGATCACATTGTTTTATATCATTGCACAAAATTACATAGTGACCCCCAACTTTGAAAAGGATTCTGAGGCTTGCCTGTTGCCATATTAATCGGAAATTTTCTTGAAGTCACTATTTATTCTCTATCACCCATAGAAATAATTTCTTTGCAAAAGAAGATTAGCTGTTATGTCAGTGCTTGAATGATACCCATTTTTCAAGTCTTCAAAATAGTGATTAACTTGTAAACTTAGTTAACAATCCTCTAAATCCATATGGAAATAATTTGGATGGATGAACATAGAAAAGAACATTGTGTAATAGACCCATATGTAACAATATAAGACCATTTTTTATTATTCACTGGGTTTTTTCCTGACAAAAGAATCTCCAGGGATACCTAACCAATCTTACCACCCAACATTGTCAAGTTCAAAAGACCAACTCTTGAATCTTACCTGCTAAAAGTATTAGTTCAGATATTGACGTGAATCTATGGCTGATATTAATTCTTGAATTGTCTGAAGCTTCTCAATATCACATCCAAGATTTCTTCTGGTAGTTTATGACAGCCATTATATAGTACTAGTTACACATATTCAGAATAGATTGTATATTCAATTACTGTTTTTATGGATTTCAGCTATATATTTAACGAACAATGGATTCCTCCTAAATAGGTATTTTACAAGCCATTGGGCCTACCTGGGAGTTTCTGCATTTTCTGGCACATCCAGCCAAATTCACTATTTGAATACATTACATTATTTATAGTGACAGTATGAATGAATGATGTTTAGTTGGACCACCCTAGTAATAAAAAAGAATAATCATGCAAATAAAATATTAATTTGCTTGTTCAATTTATTTATGCATTTGGGCTGCCACTTAACTGGTAAAGACTCTGGCAATCATCCAAGACAAAACAAATTACTAGGTAATAAAAAAGAAGAAATATATTCCAAATTTATGAATAATAACACGGTATTAATAAGATAATAAGAACAACAATTTTGGTGTTGAGAGATGGAATTTCTCAACTTCTGTTTTTCGAATTTTCCAGAAATATAGTTTTGGCTTAGAAAGGGTGGCTCTTTTTAAAAAATATTTCTATCTTCATATTCCTCTGTTTATTCCTCTGTTATGAATAAAAATCAATCTTTTGCAGCCCAAGTAGATTGTACCAGGTCTATCTTGGAGTGCAGTGCTTTTCTAAAGCAGAGATACACAGCAGCCAATCTGAGGAATTTTAGACAAAAAAAAAGAGAACAGACATATATGGTAGTTGCTCTAAACTGGGTCGTGGTTTGTTGGAAAATGAAGGCTTTCTTAACAATTTACATGGAAACAATGCCACCAACTTACCTGCATGCATATGTACACACATAAAAGTATGAATGTAATACGTGGTTAAAAATGGCATCCAATATTTCATAATGCTTTATCTAGCAATGAAGTGCTCATCTGGCTTCAAGATTCTGGGCTCTGCTTTTAAAGAGGATATCAATAATAATAAACATAATGAATAATATTCCATAATTATAATATCCCATTATTATAATTGGGAAAATTGTATACAGTAATAATAAGCTCTCTACTTGCAGGTACATATATGTAATATGTTATTCTTAATGTTGATGAATGATCTGACTTACATATCTTATAACAGGTTTTTTTTTAATTCTTAATAGTTATGGTGCAGTTTAAAGACTAACTGCAAATGCAAAACTTTATGAGTTGAAGAATTGAAGTTTTGCTCTTGACACACTTTGTTACTAGCGTGTAAGTATATCACACTATTCTAAGTTGCTCTTTTATTTACTTTTAAGTTGTATAGGTTCAGAACCATATTTTTCATTATTATGAATGTTCTCCTTGACCCCAGTTCTTTCTCTATTTCTCTGTTTCTTTATTATAGGCCACAAAACAGAATGTATGATTCACTCTTCACCTGAAAATGTATCAAATTCCCCACCATTCTGTTATGGTCTGTGGGAAAGACCTTGGGAGATAGGATAAAGAAACACAAGCTAGACAACCATTATACAAAAGGTATTTCGGCCCACAAAGGAAAAAGGCTGTTGAAAATTTCTCAGAAGGACCACTTTTCAGTTTCCTGGAAAGTAAAAGAAAAGGAAGGGGAAAAGGCTTCCAAATTTGCAAAATTCTGTTATTGTAACCTTATGATTAGTAATAAAAAGGATGCGCATCAGCAGTTGTCAGCATCAAGATGGCCTTGGCTGATCTTGGGAGTAAAATAGGTGAAACTGTTTAGATTTGTAAGGAGAATCCCAGGAAGTCCCAGGAAGTCTTTAGGTGAAACTAGAAAGTTGAAGTTGTCTCCTATTAAAAGGCAATAGAAAATTACTTCTATAATTGCTGTTGTTCAAGAGGTACTCCAGATATTGGAGAATTGCACTTGAACACCAACAACATTGGCAAAATCCTTTTCAGTCAATTGCAAAAAAGCAGTTTTACTTGGAACAGCTTATGTCCTGTGACATAGTCAAATAACAAAATCTATCTATCTCAGGGCTTTGGGAAGGATTCAATATCTGGATAAAAATGCCAAATCCAGTCTAAAAAGTTATCTGTGTGACCAACAATAATTTATTAAATGTGTATATTACTTGACAGCTTGCAACAAACATAGATGTTTAAAGGAAAGAGGAAGTTAAATAACACCATTTCTAAAAACATGCCCTATGAGGAATTTTTGATCAGAGCAGAGAAAGAAGTCAAATCAACTTGGAGCTGTTGGAAAAGCTTCTGCAATATTTTGAAATGGTTATAGAAATGCTGATCTGCCATTGGTGACTGTTTTCTGTTTGAGATATAATAATAATAATTCTCATAATTTAGTTAGATCCTAATATTTAAATAGTCTGAACAAAATCACTAAAAAAACCAAAAACAACCCACCAGCAGATAGGGGGAAAAGACTATCAAGTATAAAGAGGATGTATCCAAATTCCAGTTAACATCCTGTCTAACTAGATCTGCAATCAGAAGTACAGATTCATGGGCTATTAAATAAAATATTTCCTATTAAATCCAATTATTCCTCAACAAAGATGTGGATTTAAGGTTTCATAACTTCTAAGTACCATTGATTTTAACAGTGAAATTAGGCCTATGATAGAATCCGTAAAAGAAAAACCTGAAGCTCCTTTCTTAGCTTGAATTATGTGCATTATGAAGGGAAGTTCAATCATGCAATAATCAAAAGGACTTAATTATGTTCTTCTTGCATTTTACTCACTTTCTGCGATTAAAAATTAGCTTGGCATCAATTCAAAGCTAATATTATATACAGACCACAGAAATGTTCTCTCATATTTTTCTTCATCTAAGTATTTTTGCTATTCAAGTTTGAAAGAATACATCACATAAATTTGTGCCGATGCCAGTGTGATCTTCCTGGTGCTAGGTGTAACATACATAGGTGTACCATCATTCCTGAAAAAAAGATCACATTAGAAGCTGGTATAGACATGACTGAAGCCATTTTTAAATAAGCAGAGCCATTCTTTTCAATGAGTCAATGTACCTCCTTTTACATTTTTTTAAAAAATTGCCATTTGCACTAAGCCTTCCTGTGACCAAGAATATTAATAATAGGATTGCATTGCAGTAAAAGAAAATAACTAAAGCAACTGAATGTTTATTTATTTGTATCACACCTTTATCATTTTTACAACTGAATAAGAATGAAACAAGTTCAGAAAAATAAGTTAGGAATATAGGAAAGCAAATAAAAAGGTAAACTTATCTTTACTTGATATCTTTATAGTAAGTTAGGGATGGAAATGGTAAGTAATTCACCAGCATATGAGGCACATTGTGCCCACACTTTCCACTTGCTACAAAATTACGCAGTCAGAATCACCTATTTTTAGCATGAGAGAGGGAAAAAAATCTTTCATAGGTCCCTGAAGGAAATTATAATTTGCAAAGCTATAATGCACCAGCTAAACATGCTACAATGGACAGCTGGATTTATTACAAGTAAAATTCTGATAAAAGCTTTCCTTTTGGGTGACTAAATCCAAGAGACTCTTAAAGTATTTCTCCATGGTCCAAAGGCTGAATAGAGTTTTAAAGTTGGATTTCCCCATAATCAGTCCTGTAGTCATAGCTTCTATTTCTAGTACCAACATTTTATTTTTTTGCAAAAAAGAAAGAAAAAATCCTATGAATGGAGCGTGGAAATCCTTGCACTTAACTTAGGTTTAAGGCTGCTGTGGGCCTTGTTGTTGTTAGTTGTGAAGTCATGTCCAACCCATTGCGACCCCATGGACAACGTTCCTCTGGCCTTCGTGTCCTCTACCATGCCCTGGAGTCCATTTAAGTTTACGCCAACTGCTTCAGTGACTACATCCAGCCACCTCATTCTCTGCCGTTCCTTCTTCTTTTGCCTTCAATTGTTCCCAGCATTAGGCTCTTCTCCAGTGAGTTCTTCCTTCTCATTAGGTGGCCAAAGTATTTGAGTTTCATCTTCAGGATCTGGCCTTCCAAAGAGCAGTCAGGGTTGATCTCCTCCAGGACTGACTGGTTTAATCACCTTGCAGTCCAAGGGACTCACAGGAGTCTTCTCCAGCACCATAGTTCAAAGGCCTCTGGCGCTCAGCCTTCCTTATGGTCCAGCTTTCACAGCCATACATTACAATAAATACATAAACATATTTAATACTAAGAAGTCAGAAACAAAATGAATGTTTGAGACTTGTGATGCTCTTGAGCTGCCCCAAAGCATTGGTAAATATCAGATATTTCTGTTTTCACAATGTCCATATCACTTCCACAAATTCTGGAAAGCAAATTATCCAGAAGATTTCTCGTTGGGAAATAATGTGGCCAAATAAAAATAATGTGGCATATAAAATGAAACAATTTAGTTTTTTGATCTTTTTTCAGGAAATTTGCACTTAAGAAGGAAAGGCATTCCAGATCTCACTTCTGTAAAGTTGGTCTATGACACAATTTCTTGTTATGATTGCCAAGGAGAACTAAACCTTAGGACTGGGCAAATACTTTAGTTATTTTCAAATACAGGGAGATGCTTTATATGCATCTTTTCTTTAAAATTGTACATCTACTTCATATGTGAGTGCAATCAAGGTTAAGTTCCAAAAGAGTTATGCGAGCTTGGCAATTGATTTAGCTACTAGAACAATTTAAACAAGTGAGGTTTGTGTGATGTTGTTGGTTGCTCTGAAACAGCTCTTTTGAAGGTTTTAAAACAGCTGAATTGAATTAAAGGTTCTTCCACTCTAGGTCCTGAATGTAGTTAATATGTTTTTTTTAAAATCATTGCGTAATGCAATTTTTAGACTGACATGCATGTGCAAGATAATAACATTACCAGTCTGTAACATAGCACTTATTTTCTTGAATTCCTGTTATATGTAATTGAAAGAATCAGGTGAATGAAAAAAGGGACAGGGTTTTTCTAAGATTATACAGAGCTATAGATAACCAGAGTAGGCAATATTCACTAGACAAAATAATAATTTGAACTGGCAGAAGAGAGCTTCCTATTATATCTTCCTTCACTAATTGTCCCGATTCATAGCAATTTCCCTCACCAAGAAGACATAATAGCTTTAAAGAGATGGTGGAAAGAAACATAAATTAACTTAACATAAATTCATGCTTCTAGGAAATCAGGACCTTGGACAGCAGAAATGAAGGTATGTTTATAGCAGTTCAATGACTTGAGTGCAAAACAAGACTGGTAAAACCACTGATAATATCCCACTATTGTCTTTGGTATAGCCATTGACTCTTTCAAACTGATAGGACTTAAAGCTGCATGATCTTGACCAATGCAAGGTCAGCAGATTTCTTTCAACCTTCAGAAGAATATATTTGATCTATTAGATTACATGTCATATCTTGATTTCTAGATTTGAGATGGGCTGATGAGCATGGATACTCCTTCCTCCTCCTCCTCTGAATTAGCATTGCTCAAGGATTCTGAATTTGAGAGCTCATCTGGGACCATGAAGCCTTCTTTGAATTATCTTTTGAGTATAAAAACAATTATAAGAATAATGATGTTATATCAATATCAACAAAAATGTAAAAATAATTTGGATTAGTTTTTTATTATTATTATAGTTTCAGCTTATCATTCCATTTTATCTGTAATTCACTTTTCTCTGTAGGAAAATTTCCTATTTGCTTTCATGCTATTAGAGAATGCAAATTTTATCCAAACTTCTGATGAAGAAAGCAAGTGGAGAAAAAAAGCCCATGACAACCCTTGAATATAACTGAGAACACTCCTTGTAGTTCCAAATAACATTGGGCAATACTGTAAATGGGTTCAGAATCTTACATGGGAATGCATTAATCAAAAAAATATCCTGGCTTTCATTAATTATTACAGTTTGCTAAGCCTGATGTGTATGTTTTTTTTCTAATATGTATTAGCTGGTAGATTTGCACTTAATATAGTGCCCTTGTGCACCAAAAAACATCAGATGGGTTAATGAATGTCTTTGCAACATGTTGAAACATAGCTTAGAATAATTAAAGAATGATTGTATTTAATCATTTATTAGTCATTTCTGAAATTCTTAAAGTGTAAGCTGGCCACTACCTTCTGATGCTGCAAGCACTATTTTTTATCTTCTAAAACATTGTAGAAATTTATTCTAAATATTTATAAACTGATATTTTTTTTGCCAGTCAGAGACCATGTTTGCACATCAACTAAACTATTCTTCATTATGGAGGAACATGTTTGTAGTGCCTCTGGTGCTTCTTAAGTTGTGAATGGTTTGCATTGCCTACAGTTAGTTTAACTGATCCTATTTAAAACCTAATATGATTTTGGAACCAATTATTGTCATTCTTCAATCATGATTCCTAGTATGGATAAAAAAAGGAAATGTAAAACTGAAAGTAAAATTTTTGAATTGTCTTCCAGGACACATAGATGAAGGTGAAGTCAGTTCAGAGTTTGATGGATCAATTTTCTCAGGGAAGTTTCTATGATATGAAGAAACAAAACCAAAAACTGTAGGACAGAGAAGATAGAATGTTTCTGACCAGAGAAATTGAATTAAAAAAATACATAGAGTGGTAATAATATTCCTTTCCAGGAGAGAAGGCCTTTGGACCCAAAGATTTTAATAACTATTGCATACTTTTAGGGAAAGTTGTTAAGTGGGTACTGCTGCATCAATTATGAAGCCCCTTAAAATTAGATCATTTATGGATTTTTGAGACTATCAATCAAGGCATCTTATTAGATCACTTAATAGAGTTGGGGATTGGAGGTACTATCTTCAGTAGTACCAATCCTTGCTTAGCAGACGGGTTTAATAAACTATAGTGGGGGATAAGCAGTTGGCTTGGGATTTGCATGTCAGGGTTCCAAGTACCAGTAACAGGCCCAATGCAATCAAAACTCCGAGGCCAAGGTGCTCTTCAAAGTCCAGATTTATTAGGCATGTCATATTATCACATCTGGTGAAAACCCAACTCTGAAGGTCCCACGGTTTTCCCTTTGATTAAAAATAAAAGTTCTTTCCCCCAGTCCACATGTCTATCACATGGTCCAACAAGGTCAGAGTCCCAACTCCAGTTGGTTTCAGTCCATGCATCCCCAGCACCTGGTGGGAACATCCTTGGTTCCCATGAGAAAGAATTTCATTTTGGCTACAAGTCCCCAGCTATCTCTATTCCCCCTTCCCATTCCCACAGCTCAAACCAGCCTTGCTGTGGCAGACCTGAAGATGCTTCAGAATGGCTTCAGGGTTGACATAGGGATCTTTTCCATTTGTTAATGTCTACATGAAGCTGATGGATGAGATCAACCAATAGATTGGATGTACTTTGCCATCCCAGGCTGTAGGGGAGATATCTTATCCTGGTGCATGGAAACTGTTATAGTCTGGATTGGATAGAGCAGACTGAAGGTAAATACAAACCAAGATGGAGGCACCATTTTATCAATATGGGTATTGTTTCTAGATTGGTAGGCACTACTTCTGAAGGTACTTCTGGACTCACAGCTTCTTCTAATACAGCAGGTGGAAGCTATAGCTAGGGCCTTAGGGCCCAAGTTTAGGTAATGTACTAGTACAAAACAACTTTATTGCAATAATTCATGCTCTGATTACAAGATGGTTACGTTGTTGCAACATGCTTTGCAAGGCACTGCCTTCAACCATTTAGAAGATGCACTTACTTCAGGTTGCCCTAGTTCACAAACTAATTGACAACCATTGCTTAGTATTCTTTTGTTGCATTATGTTCTGTCCTGACTGCCAATTTCAGGTAAAATTTAAAGTGCTGGATTTGACTTATAAAACCCTTTATCGCCTTGGTAGCAAAAGAAATGTATGCCCCAATCAGAATAATCTCAACCTATTAGATCAAGGGAGAAAATACTGTCCCACTTTTGAGAAGTAAAGAGAGCAGAGACCAAGACGTGCAGCTTCTCAGTAGCAGCACTGATTCTCTGGAACATTCTTATTGTGGAAATCAGACTGACCCCCTACCTGATTTTAGTCATAAATATGCTAAGTAACAAGTTATTCCTGACAATGTTCTAACTGGACTGGGTCACTTTTTGTTTTATTCTATTTTTTGAATTGCTTTATTTTTATTATAATTGATTTTATGTTTATGCTAATCATGGCTGCTTTCAGCTGTTTTGTTATATTTTATAAACTGTTGAGAGAGTTATAATGATTGTAACAGGATATCAGTGTGATATCTACTAGCTAGTAGATTCCAGAAGACAAACTCATGGGACCATAGCTGCTGAGAGTCAATGTTCTGCACTCCCCATTATATTTTTTGAGAAATAAATAAATAAATCCTGAATTCTTGTCCCTTATGTAGGAAACCCATCATTAAAACATTCACACAAAGTGAAATTCTCAGCTGAACAGCTTACAGTTCTTCAACAATTTTCTTCTATATTTAACTAGTGTTTTTCCTCAGCTTTTCATTAAATGATGATTCTTCTAGAAGTTTCTTTAAATCCAGCTGCTTTGCTCTGGTATTCTGCCAAGAATGAAACAAGGTATTTGGTAGACAGCCCCTCCTTCATTTCATATTCAGAGAAAGTCACTCCTCATAGTGAGCTTAATGGGGCAATTTGAGGAACAATACATTCTGATTTTTTTTTTGTTCTTTTATCTTTTTAATTGATATATATTTCTCTTCCCCCAAACTCAGGATGCTTCATTGTACAGTTGTTAAAACCCATAACATTAAAACTTATTCTGTGTGGATTCCTCATCCTTCCTCTAAATAACTTTTGAAACTTATTTGTCAGATGATTTTTTTTTAAAGTCATCTCTCTTTTGGATTTTGCTATATTGGGAATACAATACTGCTTTTGTTGCAGTAGTATGGTTTGATGATAAGAAAAAAGAAACTTTTCCAAAATCATAGAGTAGCTAAGGGTCACTTAGGCCATTGAATTATCTGATTGATTGTTACACAAGGACTCTCTGGTGATCCCAAAAGCTTCTAACTAAACTCTTTAAACAGTAAATACCCCAAACTCAATATGGACCTGAAAAACGGCTACCATGTGGTTCAGAAATTCTTCTAGAAGTTTCTTTAAATCCAGCTGCTTTGCTCTGGTATTCTGCTAAGAATGAAACAAGGTATTTGCTGGACAGCCCCTATATGGAGGGAATAGCTGGAGGCTAGCATTGGAACAGTGTGCTTACTTTTTTTTATGGAAGAAAGTAAATCCAATACTTATCCATTGGGTAAGCAGGAGGGTGGAGGATTTTATTTAATATTTAAGGAAATTATTTAGAAGTAAGTCTCGCTAGATATATTGTGGTCTAAGAAAGTAAGTACAGGATCAGAATACCCTTTGAGGATTTGAATGTATTGTCTTGCATTATATTGAAAAGCTATTAATTTGCCAAGTGAGACTTGTTGATGTAATCGTGTGTTGTCTATGTGTCATCAGGTTCATTGCCTGCCTATTCTGTTCAAAATGTGTTAATGACTCCAGTCCTCCTAAGGAGATTCCTCTGAATATCTGCTTCAAAAGAATTTAGCCAGGTGTCTATAAGAATTGTTGAATGGACCTTGAAATTATTTCAGTTCTTCTGAGAAAGAAAGAGTGATCTTTCATTTCTTTTTGGAAGAAGAAAAATATATCTAAAGGCACTTAGGAAAAAAAAAAATCACTGCATCAAAATAGCTGGATTTGCCTATTCTTTTATAAGGATAATTTAACCTAATTTTGCAGACAGAAGAAAAAGTAGTTTTAAGGCTTTGAGTTTAGAGAACAGTGGAAGACATGATCCAGATTTTTGAATGCCCCTTTGATGTTACCCTGAAAGAGATTTTTAGATATGCAAAAACATCAGCTAGGGTTCTCTTAAAGTTTTGGCAAACAGCAAATAGTAGACTGAAAGAGCTCAAGAACTTTCATGAGATTAGCAAAATGTCACGGGGGAAGTTTTTCGTGTATTTAAGACAAATAAATGATCAAAATATTAAGCATCAGAGGCTGACACAAAAATAGCAAATGTAATGTCTCTGAGAAATCCCTTCCCCATCTTTTTCCTGCTCAGCCAGATCAGTGTGTTGCTAATTAAGATCATGTTCCAAAGTTTGCTAAAGGCTCTCTGTCAGCCTAATGAAATCTTTTTTCAGGCATATCACAGTGTCATGGACAATCCTTTTCTAATCACCATTTAATAAGTTGGTATTGTTCTTTCTCCACTGGTTGTAGAAGGAATAAGCTAGTGCCTCTGGGCTGATAACAGTGATGCTGACTGAGAACAAAATTGCTTGGAAAGAAGCTTCAGTGAACAGAAACTCTTGAGAAATGCAAGGATTCTGTACTATTGTCACACAGCAAAGAACGCTTAAATACCACAGATGGCATAAACCAAAGGACAATAAGACCTCTTACATTTATCTGGAACATTGCTTTCATTCTGGTTTATCAGACCTCAGGCAAATTTAAATTCAGCTTTTTATATTTAGAACTTCCTTTATGATGAGATGAAATTAGTGAATGGTATATGGCAACAACTGGTCAATCAACCAGGTATCTTGGTAATAGACAAAGATCAAAACACATTTAGTGGTGCTAAGTGGCAGCAACATTGTAAAGAAGGAGTATCTGAAGCTGGGGAAGTGCCAGGGCTTGAAGGAAGAACTGAAGAGGATGTTGAAAGTAAAGGCCAAAGTGATCCCAGTGATGGTAGGAGCACTTGGGACTGTGTCTCCTAAGTTGAGACAGTGGTTCCAACAGATCCCAGGAACAACATCAGAGCTGTCAAGAAGAGGGCAGTGCTAGGAACAACTAATAAGATATTCTACAGAACCCTCAAACTTTCAGACCTCTGGTAGAGGACTCAAAATTGAGGAAGACACATACCATCCATGAGAGTGAGAAGGAAGTGTTTTACACACACACACAAACAGAGAGAGAGAGAGAGAGAGAGAGAGAGAGAGAGAGAGAGAGAGAGAGAGAGAGAGAGAGAGAGAGAGAGA
>JANHFL010002721.1:48615-63048 GCA_032468155.1 Oxyrhabdium leporinum | reverse complement strand
TTTCTTTCTTTCTTTCTTTCTTTCTTTCTTTCTTTCTTTCTTTCTTTCTTTCTTTCTTTTTCTTTTTCTTTTTCTTTCTCTCTCTCTCTCCCTCTACCTACCTACCTACCTACCTACCTACCTACCTACCTACCTACCTACCTAAGTCTTATAGAAGAACTAGAAATAAAAAAGAGTTTTCTGTTTCTTGGATTATGTAGCATCAGAACTAGGATGCTAAGGAAAAAAAAGAAAGTATAAAGTATCAAAGCAGAAATATGGAAAATGTGTGTGAAGGATTCCATGGGTGCACCATCTGGGAAAGCAAAGGAGAGACATAGGACTAATGAGAAAAGAACAATTCCCCAAAGTAAAAGATAGGTCCTAGCAGATTGCTCCAGAAGGACCCAGCCAATGAGGCTTCTCTTCTTGAATGGATAGGAAGGGCAAGGAAACCAAAGGTGTCATAGTATTAAACCTGACATAGAAGAATAATCTCTAGCATCATTGATGGCAAATACTCTTGCAAAATCCTTGTGAATTTGTTAGGAGAATGGTTGACAATGATAGAGTTTAAGGACCAGAGTTTTCTCTTGACTAAGGGACTTTCCTTTCTTTTGCTCACATGTCTGGGGATTCTTCAGATCAGTTGCAGGGAATAGATAACAGGTTTAGCAGAAACGACACTGAATTTAGCTATTTCAAGGGGCAGAGCTGGCAGTAAATAAACAAGAACTCATTTGCAGTCAGCCATGGAAAGGAAACATTTTTTAGTCACTGCCATAAAGTGGCTGCTCATTCACCTTTATTACATCCGAAATGTGTCCAGTGAAGGATGCAGTAGTAAATTTCCACATGAGCAGATTCCACCTAGTCTAAAAGGTTTAGACCCACCTCTCTAATTTAATGGTTCACCTCACCCAGGAGAGCTTCTGGGGTGATTTTTAATTACTAAGCATGAGTGCATGGAGAAGAACAAGCAATTTGCTCACAGTGCCTCCTCCCAGAGGAATAATTATCATTGATAGAATATTTAGAGAATTCTAGTCTATTTAAAATAAAGCCACTAAGCAATTGTGTTAACATGTGAATAACAGCTTGTGATTGGATTAAATCCTTCCACAAAGGTCTATTGCAGGTTTGGAAAACCTATCACCTTTCAGATATTGATGTACTATAATTCCCAGTAACCCCAACTAAGGCAGAAGGATGCTGGGACCTGTAGTTCAATAGCATCTGGAGGCCTATAGATTCTTCACCCTTCATTCACTGCACCTCATCACAGCATATTTCTGGTCTATCAGGCCTGGTTAGTACTTGGATGGGAGACCATCTGGGAATCCAGAATTGTAGACTAGACTATGAAGACTAAAAGCTTATTAGAAGATTGGTGACAAACCACTTCCATACTGAAACCAAACAAACTGCATGGGTATGTTTCTTTACTCATTCACCTTGAACTGAGCACAGTTTGAAGGTGTCTTTAAAATACTGTATATTTTATAGTACATCAGATTATATAACCACTTATAGTATTAACACTTTTATTCAGCCAACTAATATATTATAGTAGTTGTAAAGTCTTCTCAGATGATTACATCATGAGTTAGAAGACCATGAGTTCTAGTCCCACGTTAGTGTAAAAGCTTGTTGGGTGACTTTGAGCCAGTGATTCTCTCAACCCACCCCATTTCACAGGGTGATTGTGAGGAAAATAGGAGGAGGAAGGACTATTAAGTGTGTTCGCTGCCTTGAGTTATTTATAAAAATAATAAATGTGGGATAAAAATATATAATAAATATTTTTTTATAAATAATAAAAATAAGGTTAAAAGCTTGAAAAAAGGCTGAAAATTGCTGCTATTGCTTCAAGACAACCCCAGATTGCTTGCATTCTGAATTCTCTGGAAAGAGTGTAGACTGTGAAGCTGATCTAAAGAAAAAGCCCTTACTACAGATACTAGGAGGAAGGCAAACAAGTATTCTATTTTTTAAGCACCCTGTTTGTATATAGATATATAGTCCTTGACTTACAACAGATCATTTAGTGACTGCTTGAAGTTACAACAGGACTGAAAAAAGTGACTGATAACCATTTTTCATACTTATGACTGTTGCAGCATCCCCATGGTCACATGATTTATATTTGAATGCTTGACAACTGGTTCATATTTATGACTGTTGCAGTGTCTTGGGGTCATGTGATCATCTTTTGTGACCTTCTGATAAGAAAAGTCAATGGGGAAGCGAGATTAGCAATAGCACTTAGACTGATATATCGCTTCACAGTGCTTTACAGCCCTCTCTAAGCGGTTTAAAGAGTCAGCATATTGCCCTAACAATCTGGGTCGTCAAATACCTACATCTAAGATATAAACAGATTCGCTTAACAAACGTGTTACTAATTTAACAACTGCAGTGATTCACTTAACAAATGTGGCAAGAAAAGTCATAAAATGAGGTAAAACTCACTGAACAAATTTTTCACTTAGCAACATAAATTCTGAACTCAATTGTGGTCGTAAGTCGAGGACTTCCTGTACATTGTAAACAATTTTGTAACCCTAATACATTGTAGAGTCCGCTATTGGCACTGGATGTCCCTACGATGCTGGTAGAGGAGAACAACAACCCTGGACTTTCAGTTAGGAAAACCAAGGAGCGGATCAACCACTTCTGTTTCCTTCACCTTTGGGAAAGAGAGGTTTCCCAAAGGACATGGTGCCATATAAAAATGAGTGTCATTTGGGGAGTAGCTGTAATTCTCCCAACAGAAGAATTGCAGCTCCTCGCAAAATAGCATCCAGTTATGGGATGGCACCATGTGACCTCTATATAGGAAGGCCTGTGGTAGATTGGCCAGTTTTCCTTCCCAAAGGAGATCTTTAGAAAAAGTAACTCAAGCGAGGCATGATGGGGATAGAGAGGAGGCCCAAGGGTGTAAGACCCAACAGGACAGGAAGTAGGCCCAAGGCCTGGGGACTACCATCCTGGTGGGAGGTAGGCCCAGTGGTGTGGAATGGTGGCAAGATAGGCAGGTAGAAGCTGCTGAATTGTCCCTGTGATCATTCGTGCCCAAATTTATTCTGATGACTGCAAGGGCACTGCAGTGGTCATAACTTTAAGTACTGTTTGTAAGCCCCTTCATTCAGTACTGTCATAATTTTGAACAGTCACTGAACAAATAGTTGTAAGTCAAGGACTATCTGTAATGTCATATTAATTTCATCACAGGGATGCGCTCAATCACTCTTTTTAAAACAAGACTTTTGTAATAGAGAACAGCCAAAAACTCCTCACAGGTGTTGGGACTTAGTACCATGGTCACTAAAGCACTTCTGAGAAGTCCATTATATGATCAGTCAGTGGTTCCTCTTGATGTCAGACACTCTTTTGCAGTTTACCTGGATATGCCAAAATTTGAAACTTATACCTTATTGAAACTTGATGAAAAACACTTACTTTACCAGTGGAATTGACTAAAACTGTAGTATGGCTTTCTTCTTCTCTTTTTGTGTCTATTATTATTATTTTGTCACATATTTTTATCCTGTTATGCTGGGCAGGGCTACACAATTTTTAATCTTCACAAATCTTGGACTTTTTCCAAATGCCACCAAAGCCTCTTTGTTAAAGTAACTGAGTGAGAAAATTATTAAAGAAATGGGAAGCAATCAAGTTATGTGCATTTATCTTAATCATGACTTCAGTGATCTAGTTTTTGTTCTGGTCTCTATCACTTCTTTATCCTATCCATGTCTACTTTTGGAATGTAGTCCTTTGGCATGTTACTCATAGATGAAGTGCTGCCTTCAACCATGAAATGGTTGCATGCTTCTGCAGTGGTCTCCTAAGCCCAGACCTACTCTTTACTTCTGACTCCTAAAGCAATTTTAGAAATGACAAGTGCAAATATTCCAAAATAAATATCCATTCATGACCTCTAGAGGTACCACTTCTACTTGTCATGGTTATTGCCAATTCAAAACAGTTGGAGGCTGAGTAAGAGTTATATGTCAGTGGCGTTGGCAGTTTGATGCATGACTTCACTATATAGCAAAAGATTATTTTTTCCCCTAGCAGAACAAATAGTCAGTTTTTGGAGCTATGAAGTCTTGGATAAGCAAAATAAATTATTAATGGTGTGTTCAAGCTTTTAGGAAAGACATTTGCTCACACTTAATATAGTTTCACTTAAAAATAATATTCAGGTTAGAGGTACAACTTTTGAATGTTCTCCATATACTGTATTTGAGACCATCTTTAAGCCCGCATTAAAAATTTCAGTAAATTCCTATCTGATTTTACAAGTAAATGTATTTATATTTTGAACTGAAATCTCTGCATCTAAGATATAAACAAAAACATAAGGCTTTGGTTCATGCCATAAAACAGATAGCTGGCATTTTTTTCTAGTTCTAGAGCACCTTATATAAATAAAACACAGTGAACTGTTCTAAATTTACTGATTGATAAGTTGTTTCTATGTTCAGTACTTGATATTTGCCTTTAGTATAAATATGTAGATAATGCAGTGGTCCAAAGAGAAATTAATACCAAATTATCAGTGAGTCATAGAGTTAAATTTTATACATGTATTCCAGTTCATAAGACTAATACTGAAAAAAGAAACTAACAAGTGAAGTAGTTAATGGACCATGTTTTCCAAATATAACTAGCTCAATGTAAGGTGAGAAATATAACATAGTAAAACTGTGATAAAATGCCAGAAATACAAATATTTACTATACAAGCATAACTTTTCTTGTTCACTTTTGCTTTGGAGTTAGTATACAGCTTGCCCTACATTTTCTCCTTCCATTTCTTTCTATCTTTCCTATTCAATCTGATGAAAGGGAAATTATTCTTGAAATTTGGTTCAAAGGTGGGAATTTAGTAAGCTGAGCAAGGCATTTGAAGGGAGAACGTGCCTGATAGAACCAGGGAGGAATCATCTGAGGGAGAGACAATTAATGATTAGTGTCTCTTTTTGAAGGGGGAAGATAGTACTAACCTTATGAGAATTGTTGATAGATCTCCTGCCAAACAAACAATTCCTTTTAAAGGAATTTGTGGCAATTTCAAGTCTTCCATTCCTGATCAAGTGGGTGAAAGTGTGATGGCAGACCAACTTGAAAGACTATGGTGGAAACTGATTTCGTAGATCTGTTTCAGATTGGTTTCTCACCAGACATAGAACACAAATGATCCTCCTGAAGGACCATTTGATAAAGGAACATACAGGGGTAAGTCAACTCTGATTTTGCTCCTGGTTATCTCAGTTGCTTTGAATATTAAAATTGACCATAGAATGTTTCTTAACCAACTTGGGTAGCTACGGATTGGGGCCCCACCATTGTTGAGGTTTCATAAGTTTCATAAAGTAGGACTGGAGTGTATTTGCTCTACTCAGTGATTTTTCAGGCTGTGATATTTCAGTGTTTGAACTTGTTTGCTTTTCTAATTAACATTTGATGAAGCTGTTGGATACAATTGCCAGAGGTGGTAGGGATGGATGCCATCTCTATACTATCTCCCACCATCCCCATTCTTGTTTGATGTGGCAAGCTTGTTCATTCCTATTAGGACCAGATTGCAGGATACGATTTTTAACAGATTTAAATTAAAACCACAATAATTGCAGGTTTTCATAACTCTCAGTCATTTGGAGGGAAACATCCCCACCCCAAGACATTCTCACATTCTCCCTCAGTTTGCCCCAGACTGCCTAGGAGTCCTTGTTACTATCTGCAGAAGCTTTAACTACTACATCTCTTTTTGATGAGAGCAGGCCTGGTCACCATTATCCTCGCACCAGTTACCTTCTGCTTAGAGCAGTGAAATGGCCTGTCAGTGGGGATATTCTTAAAGAAGGTATAGAAATTACAGCAGGTACAAAATACAGCAATTATATTCATTTTGGCATTCTGATGGGAACATATAATACCAGAATTGGCCAAGATCCATTAGCATTCAGCTGTCTTTTGTGCCCCATTCAAGGTGCTAGCTATCCCATATAAATCCCTATATGACTCAGTCTTGTTCTGCTACAAGGAACAGCTCTCTTCATCTATAGCTACATGGGAACTGTGATTTTCCATCTGTTCCACCTGTTCTTTTGGCCTCTTCTTTGTTCTAAGAAGAAACTAAAAATTTATTTGGGTACTTTATTTGTATTGTTTTTCTTGAATGTTCTATTTCTTTTTATTTATTGTAATAACTTTTTGTTCATTTAACATTTTGATACTGTTTATAATGTATACTATAATTTATAATACTTTGTAGATTACACTGTGAATTTTTTCGCCTTTGATGTGTATTATTTGTCTGTGGCTAACTGCTATGGGCTAGCCTGTTGATTGAAAATATTCAGTATATACATAAACAAAATACATCACAAAATGTAGGTGGGCTGATCTTATGAAGTGGATTTGATGAGTATCAGTAGTGCCTAAACAGCATACATTTAATTATGAATGGAAGAGTTAAAGCGTATGTCAGAAAGTATGAATTGGTATCTATGATGTGGATATTCAAGAAGACAGGAATCCAAGGGCCAGTTCTGCATATTTTCAAAGTTAAATATTGTTCTTAAGGAAGTTGGATGTTGTTCACAAAAGTGGCAAATAATATGATTTTGGATCAAAGAAGTTCTGGTTTTTAAATTAATGTCAAATTTTACAAATCCCCATTGTCAAGAATAAACATATATAACAAGTAACACAAATACAGACTCTGGAAAACCACATAGCTCAAACTCTCTCATAAATACATTACCAAGTTGTAAGTCCAGCAGTTATAGAAGAATAGCACAATATATTACTACAGAAATGAACTGGGATGTGCATTAATCACAAGATTTGATTTAGAAATTGTTTAGCTAATTCAGAAAGCAACCTAGTCTATCTCGGGCTGCTTCAGAAGCTGCCCAATTCAATTCCTTGCTTTAGGAACCCTATCACAGGACACTCAAGAAACAACTACTCACATTTTGGCAGAGTTTGATGGTAGCTACTAGCATACTAATCCCATTTGAATAGATAAACGTCTGTCAAAACTTAGATGAAAAGATCTGGCTGATTTTATGCAAATAGACTGTCCCTTCCTTCCTTCCTTCAAGCTGGGATACCATGAGTTCTAGTCCTTATTAGGCACAAAAGCAACTGGTAGACCTTGGGCCTGTCACTATCTTTCAGCCTTAGGAAGGAGGCAATGGTAAACTACTTCTGAATAATCTTGCCAAAAAATGCAGACTGCAGGGACCAGTCCAGTCCATCTCCAAGCACAATTGAATGGAATATTCCCCCCCGCCCATTGTTAGAGACATATTGCTTTTGAATGTGAAGGTAATGTGGATAATGCACATTATGTCTTCCATTAATTGGGAATGAATCCATGGGAATTCTGTGATGGTTAAATGTGCTAACTAACAGTACTGACTATTTTTTCATCCATAGTTAATCTTGTCCAAGCGATAATATATTGATAGATGTAGCATGGACAACCAAGGCCAACAATATTACCTAGTAAATTTGTGCTCCCTGTTCTGTTGTTTTAAACTATTTCATACTCTGGCCCAGAAGTTCAAAATAGAAAAAATATTATTTGTTGAGGTTACTTTTTATATATAAAGGAACTGACAGGAGGAAAACGAGCTGTTTGTTGAAAGTGAAAGTTACTGAGTGGGTACATTTAATACTACTGAGAAAAAGCAAAGTGGTTTTTTTTTCAGACTAATGGAAATTGCTCTTAAAGTTGGACCGAGAAACATCATAAACCTTAATGACCATCTTGTCCAGCTTTTTTTTCCTCTGAGAATTGCTCCTGGGATTTGGCTGGAGAGGATGCAGCAGTAACACACATTCTTTCTTGAGTGTGTCCATCTTTTAGTCTTAAGAGGAGCACTCACTGTAGAAAAACGTGTCTGCTTTGAGTCATGGATAGAAACTATTTTTCACTCCATTCTTCTAATGCCACAAGGCCATCAGGACATCCTAGAATGATGGATTCTATAAATAAATTACTCATTGACTGAAATGATTCCTTTTGCTTCCCCGCTCCCTATTGTGAAGTAATGAATGGGTACATCTATGTTACTGTTATAGCATGGCTTTAAACTGAACCTTTCATCTTTAAGCATTTCCTCTTGATCAGCAAACCAGGAAGACCAAAATCACTCTTCTCTTTTTCACAAGAAGGCAAAAGACAAAAGAGGGGGAAATGTCGTATCATTCAAATCTTCTGTTTTGACTTTTTCCATAGAAATGAAAAGAACACTTTCCTTTTGTAGACTTTAAACACCATATGAGTTCTTTATATGGGCAAATTTCTTTCGGAAACATATCTTTAGTTTAGAGAACAAAGTCCTCCCCCCCACCTTTTAAAAAAAACTTTTTGTGAGAAAGCAATAACCAAGCTGGACAAGCAATAATTTAGACACGTGCATATTTCAAACACAAAGAGAAGAAAGGAAGAGTCTTTGTTCTCTACACTAAAGATATGTTTTTGGAAGAAACTTGTCCATGTAAGAAACATGCATTTGTTTAGATTATTGGTTGTCCAGTTTAGTTATTGCTTTTTCTCTCTCTTTTATTTAGCTTGAAAATAGAAGCATAACTGAAGGTGAAGATTTTTTAAATCTTTGCCTTCTATCTACAGTAGAAATAATAAGTTCTACAATCAGCCCTTTTTGAAGCAATCATTCTGCACACAGACAGATTCATCCTTTATTTCAATGTGTTCCTTCTGGATGAAAAAACAGAAGATCAGCTTGCACATTTTCTTGCCAATATGCAATGCTTCAGTAGATTTCATACAGTCAGAGGTTTAGGAAAGGTGAAATTAAAAACAAAGCAAAACAGATATGTATGCAAATCATTACAAAGTAGTCAAAACCCCCCAGGTAAAATGTATTTTTTGTTGTCCAAGAAGACATTATTATTACTTATTTCTTTTCTTTTCCATCTACTTAAACAAGTGGAGATGGAAACAATTGGAGACATGATCTGAATTAATATGAACATTCAGAGTATCTTTCTCGATGTCTCTCTCTGTCTCTCTCTCTACTTGGCATGCAGTTTGGCATGCAGCCTATTGGCATGGCACTACCTGACCTTATAAAATAATCACTTACAATTTGTTAGGTTTAATTTACATTAGAAAAAGAAATGAGCAAGGGAATGCCTTAGAAAGACTATTATTTCTTTTAATGTCTTCCATTATAAAAGAATTAAAGTGAAACCACTCAGGAGAGACTGTTATTATATCTTTACCTCCCTCTGTCCTTTTTTCTCTTTTTCATTGCTATTGCTCCCAGCTTTGTTGAGATTGTGACAAATTTAATTGCCAGCAAACAGTGGGAAATCCTGATGTCAGATCACATTTTAAAATTCCATAAAAGCATCCTGTGTATTAATTTAGAGCAAACAAGATGGTGGCCAGATGGTGCCAATGTCAGATAATTGTCAGCAGCCACTGCTTCTTTTTCTCCCCCACTGAGTGTTTAAAAAAAGAAAAAAGAAAAAAAAAGAAAAATTGGAGGTAAGGTTCTATCCCCAGAGGCAACAGGCCAAAATTAACAGGCCAAAATTAATAACAAAAATATGTAGTGACCCTTTCTGGATTTAAAAAAAATAAAAAATAAATCAAATTCAGGCCAAATTAATCATTGTACTGTGGGAAGAAATATCCATCTGGTTCAGTTCCAAACTGGGATGAAGGCACTGGAAATAAAATGGAGGCTGGAGGCTAATTGGAAGAGGGTCCATTTATTGATGAAGCAGAACCACCAGGGTTTGTGGTTCTGGGCAGCTGACAAAATGAAGTTGAGAGTGCTGGATTTTATACCTTCTTTGGGCTTTGTATTTGAGCTTACTGTTCCCTTGCAAGAACATGTATTCTATTGGCTGTTGTCAGATTCCTATGGGGTCATGTAGGGGTTATGTAGGGGTCATAGTTGGCTCTATAGGCAAAAGAGGAAATGCAAATCTTAGGTGCTTGTCTGAGCTAATTTGGTTTATCTCTGATTTATTGTTTATCTAAGCTCCAAGGGGAAATTTGGACTGCTTTGGGATGGTGCAATGAAGGGGCTTGTGTTCTGAAAAGGTGTTGGGCAATTCCCATTGTGCCTTAATGGCTTTGGATCTTGGGTGAAGGACTAATCCTACCATTCTGCCTTTGTTCAGACTTTGCTGCAGGGAATTTCAAAATATCATGTCTTGAATGGATAACCAAATCTGCATTTCTAAAAGCTGCCTCCTCAGTTTCTGCTTGGGAGCAGGGAGACTGGGGCTGCCTTTTAAAATATTTGTCGAAATATTTCATTCTTCTAAGAGAGGGGGGCTTTCCACAATATAATCTTAGTTACAGGGTGAAATCAGATTAACCCCCTCCCTATGTTTATATATACTTCCAAGTCATTGGCATTGATTAAAACCTATGTCCAACATTATAGTTTTGTGATATTGATAAACAATTCAGGCTGCCCTGCCTGAAAACAGTGAAGGGTAGGTTTTGTAAATTCCTATAGAAAAGGAGCCTGCCATTTTTTATACTTCCTCCAGAATTTTCTGTTAAAATCTATTTACCACATTTATGTAATGTGGGCATCTATGGATTTTTTTCCCAATTGTGAGGAAAGAGTTTTAGCCTAGAATACATCTATTTTCTAGTTCAATAAATTCTCCTCCATCATTAGATATATTTTAAGTTACAATCCTATATTGGGGACATATACAGCCTGTCTTGATTCTATACATAAAAAAAGAGAGCATAGGATGAGAATACAGAAAATGTTGATCTTGTGTGAATTATATTCATCTAATAAGAGAGGAAGAGAGGAAATATAGATATTTGACTCTCCACACAGCATAAACAAAGAGATCAATACACAATTCTTCTGCAAGAATGTGGATTATCTTCCATTGTTATTTTTATCTGATTTTAAAATATGTGGCAAAAGTCTGTTTATACAAAACATTGCTAAAATAATTAAATTTCTAATATACCCAGTATATGGGTTTTTCATGGAAAATTCTCCAGTATATTGTAGCATTTCTAATATGTGTGTTATGTGCTTTATGGGATCTTTATAGAAAAATCCAGTATGTACCTTTTTTAGTATTGCTCATTCCCAAATGTATCACACATGGAGACCATAAATCAATGTTACTTTTGGGAGACCACTGGATAAATAAAGACTGTTGCTTTGTAGAACCCACTCCAACACTACTTTATGGACAACTTTTACATTTAAACCTCACTGGGCAATTTTGAATCAATCATTAATGCTATTATGTCTCATAGGGTTGTTATGAACATAAAATGGAAAAGGAGATAAATGAAATAAAATGGAAAGGAGAGTTAAATTTATTTTTGTTGAGAATAAAGGGCACAATGGACATAAAAAATCACAATCCAGAATGCAGGAAAATAACAACAGAGTTATCTGACAGTCCTGGCAAATAAGTTATGGGTGATAACAGTACAGGAACTCACCAGTTTAGACTGAAACCTCTGCTCTAATCTCAATGCCACAATCTCTGAACAGCTTGCCAGGTTTAGTGGTAGATAAAAGAGATGGTAAGATGCAAAGTCTGCAACAATCTTGCTTGACTCCAAGAGAACTATAAGCCGCATTTCATTGGCACAGAAGACTAGTCTTGTAATAGTTTAGCACCAACTTGTGAGCACTGATGTGCCATTAACTGCTGATAAGTGTTAAGTGGGTGTTTAAGATTTTAGCAGACAGCTAAACCAAGGGAGCAATGAAGCTGTGTTGTAATAGAAAATAAGGATTTGTAGTTCAGCTGTTGTAAGACTGCTCCATTTGTATAATGTGATGTTTTTCTCAGCTGTGAAGACTTCTATTCAGGGAGATTATAGATCCACTAAATATCAGATTCATAGGTTGCAGCTTAGAGAAAATGCTGAAAGACTGAAAAGGAGCTTAATGCATACATGCAGTGGAATAAACTTCGCTCCAAGAACTAGTTTGCCAGAAACACTGCAATCTAGCATTTCATGCACATAGATACAGAGTTACATTGGCAATAGCAATAGCACTTAGACTTATATGCTGCTTCACAGTGCTTTACAACCCTCTCTCAGTGGTTTACAGAGTCAGCATATTGCCCCCAACAATCTGGGTTCTCATTTTACCCACCTCAGAAGGCTGGAAGGCTGAGTCCATCTTGAGCCTGTGACATTTGAATTGTCAAATTGCAGGCAGTTGGCAGTAAGCTGAAGTAGCTTGCAGTACCACTGCACCACTGCCTTGGTTAATTACAGATGTCCAACCATTTTGATGAGATGTTTCACCTTACAGAGATGAAATATTTTCTCTTGACAAATCTGAGGTAGGGCTGATTGACCAGGCTGGCTGCTTTCATTTGATAACAACTGAAATGCAGAGAAGTGAAATGGAGTAGCACTCTGTTGATCCTGTTTGGTAGTAGGTATGGTATGACTTGGCTTCACTGCTTCACTTTGGAGAAGTACTTACATTGAAATTTCAGCAGAGGGAAGTCAACTCATAGAGCAATGGAAGTTTCTTTAGTAGAGGAATCCAGATTAAAGCATTCTTGACAGACAGTTATCTAGTTTCTATTTGAATCCAGCCCACATCCCCAGTGTGCCAACTCCCTCATAACACAGTAAGGAACTTCCTTACTGCTTATCATGAGGAAGCCCCTCCCCACATACACCAGAATGGATTTTTTTCTTTAATGTTTGGAAAATTATACACTCCTGACAACAATAACCAGGTTATGGACTTTGTCTATGTAATAGCACTTCATGTGTTTGGAAACTCACATTCACCCACCAGCTCAACCTTCTCGTCTCAAGGCTACATATATTCTGTTCTCTCAACCTGTCTAGGATTTAAGGCTTATCCTTGTAACCAGTACAAGTCAACCACTAATCATTTCCCCATTGCTGAAGTGTATAAAGTAATGCTTTATCTGCCCCCCACCCACCAGGAAGTCAACTTCTATGTTCTGTTATATATGAAAATAAGTGCTTTTTTACTTGTGCTAACTTATATAGACTAGCTTGCCTGCCACACTTTATTTCATTGCAGGCAAACACCTCCACTAAACAATCTGCTTGATAATGTGGTGGGAATGCCCCACTCCTTTGTTCACTGGGTTGCTGCCTTCCATGGTCATTTCATCCTGCTGCTGGATTATGGAAACTAACAAGATTTTTGGCAGTTTCCCTTAAAACTCAAAGGGGACTTCCTTCACCTTCTCTGTTTTGTTCTACAAGCTCCCAATATAATGGAATTCTGAAAGGCTTTGAAAACCTGACTATACTCCCAGACCTTGGGTACAGTGGATGAATCCCCTTATTTCACATCATTGTGTTCTTTGATTTGCCATTTTGTAATTTATGTGCACCCGGAGTCAGTTGGAGTTATGCAGCATTAAAAATCAATAAGCAAACAAGCAAAGTTCACTCATGGGATGGCAAAAGTTGGCATTTCTGGCTTGCTTGTGTGCTTTGTGTTTCAAATTTACAACTTCACAGATGGACTCTTTCTTAACCAAGGGAAATTGATGAGAAATACTCCCACTTTTAGCTTTAGTGTCAAGAATAATGGAAAACTGGTGTTGTCTTTTTCTTTTGCTCTACCAGTGGACTCATAAGATGGGAAGAATCAAATGCAAGTGGAGTGCCAGTGGAGAGGGCTCTGATAAATGGTCTATCAATGTAAATGCTGGTAAGATAAGTGCTTCCTTTCTCAGAACATCATCATGGTTCACTAATGACATTTAGGAAGTTGAAGTCTTGCTGTTCTCCCAGCCCTTGGGCCAGATTGATTATGGAGCCCCTGTTGGATAGGACTTTTGTTTATATGTCTATCTTCAGGATGTTTATGGATTTTCCTTTTCTTTTTAAATAATGTTGTTTCCACTTTTTTAATTGTAAGCTGCCTAGAGTAATTAGGAGTCAGCAGACACTGCTTTGAACAAACAAACAAATAAATGGAAAAAAGGGATGAAATCCAAAAAGGGATTTAAAAATCTGGTTTCATTTCCAGCTCATTTGTGCACAGAAATCAAGCAGCTTAAGGCTGCAATGTCAAAACCCCTTAATTTCCAGCTTCTTCAGAATTATAAGCAGAAATTATCCAAGAGATTTAGACCAATCTATGATAACATTTGCCCATAGGCATATAGAAAGGAATTAAAGATGCTGAATGCTCAATTAGTGTCCAAGACTTGTGGACAGTATAATTGCTCAGTCAGATATACCAAATAAAAAAAACTTCCATGGTATGTATAAGATAACCTAATTCTAACATAAATATATTGTTACAGATAAACATTGTGATGCTTTGGTCCTATCCCCAATGGCCGTTCAATGGATTACTTAGGTACATTTTTCACAAACTTCACATAACCATTTGAAATTATCTCTCTCTCTCTCTCTCTCTCTCTCTCTCTCTCT
>JANHFL010002721.1:38151-48515 GCA_032468155.1 Oxyrhabdium leporinum | reverse complement strand
AATATCTTGATTATGATTGCCTAAAAACAAGTGTTTGTCAATATACTGTTTGAATGAAATGGAATTTTTATATATTATATTAATAAAATAAATAAAACTTCTTCTTAAAAAAAAATAAAAAAATGACTTGGATGTGGTGGATTTTATTTGGAAAAATGCCTTGTGGATGGAGGCATGGGAACCAAAATAAGCTGAGAAGGGGAAGAGTATCCCGGGCAGCATCTTCCTCTGTTTACTTTATACACACACAATTATGGATATATCCACTGAGTTAAATATCCACATTCCTTATACTCACCAAGACAACAATTTTGGGATCATGTCCATAATTTGCTCTGAACGTTCCAGGTGTATTTGCTGGTACAAAAGAGGAACTCCTGTAGTGTTATAAAGTATTATAAAGGTTATTTACTCTTGCTTGGAAATAACAGTGACTGCAGTGAACTACACTTAAATATTTTGGTTGTGGAAAGCTTCAAAGAGATACTTCACTTTGAGAAAGGTTTGATTGGAAAGCTCTTCAAAATAGCACTGTGGATCAACTTGGAATTTCCCTTTGAAATGCCTGATTGGAGAGGCTATTCAACTTCAGTCTGGACATCAAGAGGAACTGTGCACACAAAGCACAAGGTTGGATCAAGCTGGCTCAATCAACGAGGTATTTTGGGATGTCAAATTGAAGCCCCTTCAGTTTTTTGACTCAAGGTGCTGAATCAGAGTAGCAGTCTGCATTAAGTGAAGGCTCCAGGTAGAACAGAGGCCTCTCTACATAGGACCTATAAAAGCCCTGCTCCACACAAATCTGGCTAATCAGAATCCTATCATCCTCAGAAGAGTGAATTGAAGGCTATGTTTAAGGCTATGTGAAATGAATGAAGGGATTAAAGAAGAAAATGAGGAAACATAAAAGATCAAGTGATGCTTAAAAGGAACCAACACAACTTCCACAAAGGTAAATCTTGATTCACTGTCTTCTAGAATTTTTTGAATACATCAAGTAGCTAGCATGGATAACCAAATAAATAATGGATAACCCAATAAATAGTGCATATTTCTTGAACTTTCAAAACCCTTTGACAAAATCCTCCATCTATCCTGGACAGATTCAATTGCCATAGATTAAGAGAGGTACTTTCTTGGATTGGCAATGAATTAAAAAAGGGAATACGACTCTCTCAAAATTGTGACTCTAGGCAGCTCATAGTTCTGAAACATATAAACAAATAAACTCCCCCGCAATGTACCATAATCCAATATTATATTTTAAGGTTCTTAAAATTCACACAGTCAACATCTATCCATGATAGGCTCAGCTAGCAACCCTGAGTGAAAAGCCAAATTTTTAAGGATGTTCAGCAGTTTTATGGGATTGGGACCAACCAGATTTCTGCAAGGCAGGTGCCACAACAGAAAATAAGAGAAATCTTGTGAGAACTCCTATTCCATGAGATTTGAGAAAATTGTAAGGTTTTAGCCATGTTGATACAGAAATTGTGCTTTTAAGAGAAAACTTGAAATATCCCAGATGTTTGGTATTTATAAGTACCATGTTGTTAATCTCTAGTATATAGGACTGTGATCTTAAAAACAGTGTTGCCTAAGTTTAATATAAATCTTCCATAAATTCATACCATGTTAATAATTGTCTCCCTTCTCATATAACTATCAATGCAGTGAGAACAATTAACCAGCGGAATGGCTTGCCTTCAGAAGTTCTGACTGTTCGAACACTGGTGGTTTTTAAATGTCATTGGACAGCCAGTTGTCTGGAATGGTATAGGGTCTCCTGCCTGGGCAAGGGGTTGGACTAGAAGACCTCCATGGTCCCTTCCAATTCTGTCATTCTACATTCTGTATTTCTCTGTTATTGACAATTCAGTGGTGATAAAGTACTTATTCCCAAACAGTTCTCATGTATATAAGTCATATCTCAATCAGGACATGTGTGTTTAACCTCAGCTGAGGAGGTTTCCTGCTTCAGGATTTATAGTGGAGCATTAGGAGACAAATTAAATTGAACCAAGTCTATTGGGGGGAAAAAACCCTAGCCCAATATTGTGGATTGTACCCCCTGTCTCTCAATGAAACAGCATCTGTTAGCAGACATCTGTGATCTGGACTCATAAAATCATAGGGTAGTTGCAAATGCAGTCTTTGGCACATGTTACTGCAGTCTTGTTATCGCAGATTTTCCAACTCTGCAAAGAAAAACCTGAGCAGATGTTACAGCAGAATTGTTAAAATCCAACATGTCCTCTAAAATTTGTTACCAGTAATTAATTAAATGAGCTATCATTTAGGAACAACACAGGCATTTTAAAAATATCCAAAGAGAGGTCATTTTCTTTAAAAAAATAAAAACAAAAATGCTGTGAGGTCTCTGAGCTGGTTGTTTTGTTGCAGCTGTTTCATTACCAAACTAGGTAGCATCATCAGTGCTCGTAGGGAGTGGAATATGCTCTCATTTTGTATACTAGTGACTTGCCCTGTCAGTGTTGGTGGGAGCCAAGTCAGCCAAGTGCAAATATGCTAGAGAATTCTTATCGACAGGCATGTAGGCATAAACAACATCTACATACCGTTCAAAAGAGACAATCAAAAAGTCAAAAAGAAAAGTAAAAGACCAAGACATCTCTTAAACAGCAATCAATACTCACATAAGCAGAGATTAATTCTAAGATTAACATTAGACCAATAATCAAGAAGCAAACAGGATTTGGGTTGGCTAGTTTAGAGAAAAGAAGGACTAGGGGGGGACACATGATAGCCGTATTCTAGTATTTGAGAGGCTGCCACAAAGAGGAGGAGGGTCAATTTATTTCCAAAGCACCAGAGGGCAGAATAAGAAACAATGGATGGAAACTAATCAAGGAGAGAAGCAACCTGGAATTAAGGAGAAACTTCCTAATGAGGACAATTAATCAGTGGAACAGCTTGTCCTCAGAAATTGTGGGTGTTTCATCACTGGAGGTTTTTAAGAAGACACTGGACAGTCACTTGTCTGAAATGGTATAAGGTCTTCTGCTTGAGCAGGGGGTTGGACTAAAAGACCTCCAAGGTCCCTTCCAGCTCTAATCTGATTCTGATTCTAATAGGATAGGATTATTTTTTGGTTCCTCCAAAGCATCTTCCACACAATCCATTTGTAAATGTATTATTCAATGGAATAGAAATTAGGATAACTGTTCAGTTATTCGTTTCCAGGTTTTCTGGCTTAACCCATAACAGCTGAAATATTTTGCTTACTGGGCAAAGCATCAGTTTCCCCAAACAGGCTATGTTTACTGATCCTCCCTGCATTGTTTTTCTCCTAAATTAGTCATTTCTAAAATGCTTCTTTTAGTATGTAGAGGATTGGTTTTATTGGTTTAAAATAGAATTTCTAATTAAATGTATTCACATGCAAGACTGCACTTTGAGACAGGTGTCTCTTGCTCACAAAGCTTTATTAAATTCTGAATTTAGGAGCTTTGGGCAGGAAATCTTAAGCATCTTTCTTTCCATATATTCTAGATCTGGACTGTAGGGGAACATCTTTGATTAAAAAAAAAGCTAAGGGCTCTGTAGCTATCAGACTAAGATGCGAACTAAGACATTCAGTCTGACTAATGGCACATATCATAATTCACTTTTATTGAGAACAGAGGCCTGATAATGAGGCTTAAATTATCCATTATCTTAATTCATAACACTTAATTTTTTGGAAGAGGTTGGAGGTGGTTTAATAAGTTCTTACAAGGCTGTTGGTCCTATTTGGTATTAGATTATAAACACTGTTAGCTTCTATTTAGCAGATTCTGAAAACATCAGAATTTGGGAACTATGGCAAACAAAATTTCAATTGTGCAAAAGTAGCCTTTCATAATTATCTTTAGCATTATGGGGTCATAAATTGAGTGAATGATTTCTGTGAATTTCCTAATAAGCAGCAGAAAGTCTCAAACAATACAGCACAGTAAGAATGAATGTGGTCTGAGATTAAGAGGTTTGACTAGAATCAGAAACCCAGTTCAGTTCCATTCACAATTATGGAAGCTAACTATTTTTGCCAATTATTTTCTCTTAATCCAATTTTACCATGCAAGGTTATTGTAAAGAAATTTTGAAGGAGAACTATTATGTATGTTTTAAAATGTATATTTTAACTAGAAAATTAAAAGAAAGTGTGTTATCTATGTACTTCAAGCTCTTGGAGAAAAGCTGGGATATAAATCTAACAACAGCCCCACCAATAAAAAAATTCTAAAAAAAGGGCAGATGCTCTTTCAACTACTGCTGAAAAAACCCCCAGGAGAAATTTCCTTTCCAGGGAGACTACAGATTTCTGGAAAATGCATTGCACAGTGAAAGTTAGTGCATCAGCATTATGCTTGGCTACCTATCTAAATAAATAAAAGAGCATCACCTTCCTTCAGTCAATGTTACATACGCTGACATTCTCTTTTGCTTTGGAAGAAAAGTTGAAGTCAAACAGGTTGTGCTCATACAACATATGCTTAACCATATTTTTTTAAAAAAATCTATCTGATGTATTTGTCAAGTGTGGTTAGTGTCAACCTTTACTGTAGGAGTTTTCTTTAACATATTGTATAAATCCAGCCTGTTTGATTTCTTTATGAATTGTTATCTATGTGAATCTAGAACATAGTTTAATCCAGTAACAAAATAAAAGTATGAATGCAGCCAGTGAAAATTTCTGAGAAAAAATGCAGAGTACTTTTGCTCAGCACTCAAATATATATTGATTTATCTAAGCCTGAGCAACATTTAGTGGGCTTCATAAAGAGAAGTCAGACACTGGTACTTCCTGATTAAGCAGACTTCATAGTATTCTACACACCAAAATTGTGGGAGGGGGAGGAATTTTTGTTTTGCCATCAATTCAATGGGGATGGGATTGGAAAGATTTCTTAAAGTGCAGGAATGAGCAAATTGAGAAGCCTGTTGAACAGGTCATATATATTACAAGTTTCTACATATATATTAAAAGCTTCTTCTATATTTATTCATGAATGAAGAGATAACAGGAAAAAGAAATGGTGGTTATTCTCTTGCAGAATAGAGCTTTAGAATGGGCAGTGTTCAACTTGCCAAAAACACAATATTCTTGTGGTGTGATTAATACTTCTGGGGTGACAATAATTTCCTGCTCTCACAAGTGTATCCACCAACCAGAAACACAAGAAGGAATTTTTCTATGACATTTTGGGAGTGGGAATGCTGGTGGGGTTTTTTTCTTTCTTCCATTTAAGTGTGCTGCATAAGGTGCTGCAAAATCTTGAGCAAGCAGGCCATGGAGGTGGCGAGAAGAATATGGGGAGACATGTATCTTTCTCTCTGCCTTGAGACACTGACACCGCTGCTCTTGCTGCCTCTATGGCTTGCTCACTGCTCTTGCATTGCCTTGCTCAGCACACTTTAAATTTAGCACGCTTCACAATGGGGGAGACGGCATCCTCCCTCCTACTCCTGGAGCCCATTATGACACAGAGCATTGGCTGCAGCTGGTCCAGCCAGTGTCTCAGGGTTGAGAGCAAGTCACACATCTCCCTGAGCAGCTGAGGTGCATGCAGCACCAACAAGGGCAGAAGAAGAGGCAAGTAGAGGGGCGCTTCACCCTTGCTCTGGAATATGGAGCGAGTCTCCATCTGCCACCGCCACCCTTCTCTTCTCAGGTGAGGAGTGATTGTGAGGGGAGGGTGAGGGGTGGGGCCAGCCAGTGGTGGGAACTTCCAACAAGGAGCCACAGGAAAGGGCCCAAATAGCCACATGCGGCTCTGGAGCTGCAAGTTGCCTACCAGTGGTGAAATCTATTTTTTTTTCACCACTGGTTCTATGGCTGTGGCTTGGTGGGAGTCATGTGACTTAGTGGGTGTGGCCAACTCAACGTTACTCACAGCAAGGTGGGGCGGTGGCACCTTGCTGTGAGTGACGTCAAGTTGGCCATGCCCATCCAGTCACATAACTGATGCTGTAGAGACGGCAATGCTGACTGCCTGCCGAATGCAGGCAAAAGGTTGGTTGGAAAAAAAGAAGGCAAAAAGGTGGCGGCTGGAGGCTTTTTGCTGGCACGAAGGGCCTGCAGCCATCACCTCTTTGTCAGCCGGAATGGAGCCAGGAGTGGCAGCTGGAGGCTTATAGTGCCGGCAAAGAGGTGGTGGCTGGAGACTTCTGGCATCACTTTTTGCCGGAGGGAAGGGCCTGCAGCCACCGTCTCTTTGCCGGCCTGAACCGAGCTGGGAGTGGCCGCAGCCTGTCCCTTTATGATTCTCTCCCTCCCCGCAGCGGCAGCGGCAGCTGGAGGCAGGCAAGCTCTGGGGACAGGCAGGGTGGTGACCTGGCCCCTGCTTAGGCATCACGGAGCTCACCATTGGGCTCAGTGGGGTGCACCGCTGCGCTGCAAAGGAGTTGCCATGTTCAATAGGATAAGCTTTTAGTGTAAGAATAGTCTGCTGAATTTTAGTTGCTAGCTAAGGATGTGGGCTGGAATAAAAGTGGCTTAAATGGAAAAACCATGCATGGTATACATGACATGATGAGCAATTAAACTCTGAAAATGTAATTGCTCACAAATTAAATGGAAAGTCAGGTCTGATGTACCGCTGAGTTGTGGTCAGAGGGTGCCTGAGATCCATATAGTTTTAGCATTTCATATTTGCTCTAGTTAAATTTATCAAATTTAGCCTGCTGTGTGAATGCATCTATTTGATCTTTACTTGACCTGGATAAGAATGTTATACTAGGAAAACAAACACTATTAAAAGATAAAGTTTTAAACATCCATTCCACATGATTGTTACACTAAACACTCATTGTTTCCTGGGAAATTAATAAAACTGTACACTGTAGACATGGCAAGCTGTGAAGATTTAACAGTTTACAAAGACATTTTTGACTGAAAGGAACAGTAGTACTAGTAGATTTTTTTCAGTAGGTTTCATGAATGTTCAGTTTAGAAAAATATTAGTCTAGTTTTAATATCACTTAGATAGTAGATTGCCTGCTTCAAGAATAACATAGCCTTTTTATTTATTTATGTGTTGCCTTTTGTTCAGAGGTTCAAGGCAATTTACACAATGCTCCCTCTTCCTTTTCTTTCTTACATCAATAAGTCCCAAGAACTGGCTTGGGTTTAAAAAGAATGATTGGCCCAAAGGCTTTCAGTGAGCTTTCATGGCTAAAGGTAGAGTAGAACCTGTGTCTTCCTATTTCTAATTCAAGACTTTTATCACTATATCACACTGGTTCTCTTTTTGTCCCTGTTAGATCATGTAGTGGATAATGAGTTTGGCTTTGAAGCACAGAGGGAAGATTCGTTACCAAGGCAACAAACAGATAAATGAAACTTGGGCTCAGGCCAAGAAAATGCCTCAGCCAGGCCCCTCCCTAATTCTCATGAAGGTAGCAGAGGAAGAAAGGGAAATACATTCAGGTTTGCAAGATTTTGTGATTACAGGTGGTCTAGTCCTCAACTTATGGCTGTCCATTTAACAATGATTCAAATTTATGATGGCCTCAGAAAAAGTGATTTGTGACTGATTTTCAAACTTACAATCATGGCATCATTCCACTGGTCACATAATCATAATTTGTGTTCTTGGCAACCAGCTCATATTTACGATGTTTGCAGTGTCTTATGTTCATGTGATTGCAATTTGCAATCTTCCCAACAGGCTTCTGATACACAAAGTCAGAATGACCCTATGATTGACTTAATGTCATATAAGTTGTTCAACAACTGGTAAAAATAGTTGTAAAATCAGGTCTGATCACATGAAAAATTGTTTAATGACTGCATTACTTAGCAACTGAAATTCTGTTCCACTTTGTCATCATAAGCCAAGGACTACTTGTACAATTGTTGTATTAGATGTAGCTTAGATTAACACAATGTTTGTTTCTCAATCTGGTCTACTGATAGTGACACTATAAGTGATGACAGATTATTAGAATAACAATCAAATATTGTAATTTTACCAATATACACAGTGTTGTTCATGTTAGCAGCATGGAATCTTAGCAAGCTACCTAATGACTGAGAGTGGTCACTGATTAATTTATCAAAGTACTGTTGACAGTGACCAACAATCTTTAATTTCAGATGGGATACCTTTCACTATTTTCTAAAGATTTCAGGGATTCTGCCTTGGGCTGTCTATAAGCAAAATGTATATAGTATCCTATTAGTATAGCTGTTCTTGCAAATAGTAATGAACTACTAATCAAGCTAGGAATTAAACTTGATGTGATGAAAGTTTTTGCTCACGCATTGGAACAATGCGTGGATGAGGAATGCTGAATCATTTACCTCATGCCTTTCTTTTATTCATTCACTGACCGTGGCATGTCCTCTTCAGCCTAGCTACAATATGAGATGCAGAAGGTAACAGAAAAACTAGACCATGGGGAACATAGGGAACAGTCTGTTTTCCTCACTAACTCCTGTTTTTTGTGTCAACCTTTATTTAGACACCTGCTTTCATTCCTTCTAATTTTACTGTAATTGCTGGATGCTTTGAACTCTGCTGAGTAATGCCGATAATTCCTCAGGTGTGATAAATATAAGAATAACACAAGGTGCAATTAAAGAAGATTTCTCCATGTGTTTACACTCATAAAGGATGGGACTTGTATTGCAAAAGAAATCCATATATTTGAGTATTAGTTTTTATGCATATGTTTTGTAGGACTTTGAAAAAAATGGGTTTGTTAGAGAATATAATGATTGTTTAAACTACAAGCTATTTGAACAGTTGGGAAATATTTTAGGAAGTTAAAATAAAATAAAAGTAAGGGCATGATTCTAGCCTCTAGATTCTAGTTCCATTGATTCTTAAGGAGATTTTGCCATTATATCTTATACGTAGTGCATAATATATGGTAGTCCTTGAAGTTTGAAGAAGACACGCTATTGTGCACTTCATTAGTGAACACAGAGGTGTCTCTGGAGAACCAGTCTGGAAGCATGGTAATAAATGGGGACACTGAAAGTCCATTGTTTTAGTAATTGTCTGGCACATTCTGGGAGTTGAAAGCTGAGAAACAATTTTCTAGAAGGTTAATAACAGAAGATGAATAAAAGACATCCTGTCAGGGATAAACTCTTTTATTTCCAGAACTGAATCCAAGAAAGGAGAACATTTGAAGCTTAGGGTTGAAATGCCCTGATAATGTTACCTAGTTTGGGTAATGAAATGTCTGCAAGAAAACAACCAAGCTCAGAGAGCACCAAGGACCCCTGAACTGAATCTACCCATCCAATGAGAACATCTTGAGTGGACCTGCTTCAAGCCCACCCACCACATGAAGTTATGGGGCCCAAACGAAGAGGTAGGTCCTTTTGGTCATGGTCCTAATATTTGTGGAATTTGTTATACCTGGAAGTTCATACAGCCTCCTCCCCTCTTATTATTCTATGAGGTAACAAAAAAAAAAATTGTTGGTTGTTTCTTAGTACTCACCATGAGTGTGCATTTGTTTTCTCATGTAAATTTTAGTAGTCTTCTCTTCACTTATTCCTTTTGCTGTTTTATGTTTATGTGTTATGTATATGGACTGGGGCAGGTTCAAAATTGTGTCATGAATAATATAATAACTAATAATAATTAATAAAATAATTCCATGCAGATCACCAGGTAGAACAGAGCATTCTAATAGCATTGCAAGGTACAGATAACACCTTGCTTCCAAAATGCAGATTAGAATTACTTCAGATGATTTTTTTTCTAGTGTTTCTTTCCTCTGTTTCCATTGCAAACCATAATTTCAGTTCTTGTACTTTGTTTTGATTCTGTATTTACTCTGGGTTCAAAATAACATGTGAAGAAATATAGTTAATTCACTTACTTTCTGAAACTTTGGGCAGAACAAATCTGACTCAGTAGGAAGGCACCCAAGCAAAAACAAAGAATGCACTAAAGACTTCAGGAAGTACAAGGTGCTCAGTGTGCAGCTGGCTTTGCAAAACCCTGAATCAGCCTTGGGATTTGAGTTAGAGATATAAAGCAGCCAGGCTGAGATCTTAGGCAAAGCCTAGGTGAGCCTGAATATTCTCTGGCATTTAGCAATGATATAAAACTCACAAAACACATTAACATGGTGTTTTTGTGATATCATTCCACATGGAGGTAAGTTGGTGTTCAATGTCTTAAATATCTGGAAACTAACATTGACTAAAACCATTTAAAAATGATGGATCTGCAGATTTACAGAATTTACTGAACTGAATCTAAATTTCACTAGGCTGCTGAAAGCTGCTTGGTTGGGTAATAAGAAAAAATACTGGGGGTATCCACCTGGAAAGTTCCAGATTTTTGTCCTCCTCCTCCTCCTCCTCCTCCTCCTCCTCCTCCTCCTCCTCCTCC
>JANHFL010002721.1:12417-34567 GCA_032468155.1 Oxyrhabdium leporinum | reverse complement strand
AGGGCAGGCCACATACAAGCTTGCTGATCTTCAGGTGCAAAACGTGAGAAAAAATATTATGTTATTTAAACTCAGGATAGCAACATCAGAAAACTTGCTAATTGTCAGAAATTTTGCTATCCTGAGAAAGTAATGTTAATTGTTTAGCAAATATGTGTGAGTCACCTTTTAGGGAAGATGAGTGGCATAAAATTATAATAAATAATAACAATTAGAAATGTATGTAACTGTTCCATTTCCTATAATCTTCTGCACATTTATTGCCCTTAAGATCCAGCCCAGTTCCAATACTGAGTGTGGTTTCTTATAAGTCCTTTCACAATAAATGAAGGAAACTAGTGTCTAACGAATATTTATTGGGGTTTTGAATTTATTCTGGCCATTGCAAGTGCTTTCATAACAGAAGTGGAATGTACAAAAATATGCTGCTCACATCTGTTCAACCAGTCATACATTCCAGACATTAAAGCCAGCTTGAACAAAGCACTTTTACAAATTTCTGTAGAAACAACCAAGTTTTATTGTATCTTCAGAGATAATTTTCATAATAGAAACTATTAAACACTTAATTAATTTCAATTAGGAATTTTATGGCAACTTTTTAAAAAAGGATATAACAACAATGTTGCTGAAGAGACAATCTAGTTCAGTATCTTGTTTTCTAATGGCTAATTGTATTTGGAAAATTCACAAGCCTGGAATGGAGGATCTCCCTTCCACACAACTTCACAACAGACATATAAAGGATATACTGTCCATGACCCAGAAAGTTATAGTGATGTTTGTTTTTTCTTCTTGCTCTTCTTAGCAGTGTGTTCTTTTATATTTTGGGCAGTTTTTAATAAAGTCAAGTTTAGGACTGGGCATTCTACAAATAAAAAAAAAAGTTTTAAACAAGCCAACAATGTTTATAGCCCAGTCCTGGTTTACAACTATCCAAACTGGGTCCAATTGCAACAATTATAAACTATGTGAAAAAGTATTTCTTCTTCTTGGTCCTAAATCTTCCCACAGGTAGTTTTGTTAGATGACTTAAATTCTAGCAATGTGACAAAATGAAAACTAGCACACTTCCGCTTTCTTTGTTGCCTCTGCTCTGCAGGATTTTATGTAACTCTATCACAACCTTTACAATTTTTCATTTCAAGCCAGAGTCCTGACTGCCACAGTGTTTTCTTGTAGCAGAGCTGCTCCACCAATCAATTTGGTCTTTCTGGCATCTTTTCTAGGCCTATAATTTATTTTTAGGGTTCAATGACCAGAACTGTAAACAATTCTCCAAATAGAGCTTTATTATATATTTTTATCAGGATAGATATTGTACTGGCAGTTCTATTTTCAGCTAATGATTCCAAGTATGGAATTTGTTTCTTTTACAGAAACTGTACATTGGCTTAACATTTTCATTTCCAAGACCCTTTCTTAATCAATCCCTGTATTAATAAACAGTAGAATTTTTATGCCAACATATTATACTGGTTTACAATCAACTGAATATGCAATACTGATGTCCATTCATCAACGTAGGATAATTACATCTGCAGGTAGTTGTTGACTAACAATCATTTGTTTAACACAGATCTAATGTACCATGCTTTGGAAAAAGTAACTTCAAGTAATCCTTGAAGTTATGCCTGCTGCACTATCCCCACAATCAAATTATGATAACTTAGGCATTTGACAATTAGCTTGCATTTACAACTGCAGCATCACGGGGTTGGTCATGTGATCACAATTTGCAACTTTCCCAGCTAGTTTCTGACAAGCAAAGCCCATTGGCGAAGGTGGATTTGCTTAATGATCACATTATTTGCTTACTGACCTTGTAATTTGCTTAATATGGGGATTTGCTTGATGACCACAGTAAAATGGTCATACATCAGGTCTGATCACATGATAACCTGCTTAACAACAATATTGCTTAGTGAACAAAATTAGAGTCCCAATTGTCAAGGACTACTTTAGTCCTCGGTTTAAAATGAAAATTGCAATGCAGTTGTAGTTTGGCATCCATGACTGCATTACTTAGCAATAGCAGTTCCAGCAGTCCTGGTTGCCAATCACTTGACCAGGACTTCAGAGTTCCTGCTAGCTTCCCCACTGACTTTACTTGTGGGAAGCCAACAGGGAGCACTGCCTATGATCACAATTCACTATGACATGATGATTGCAAGCACATGACCGTGCGAATACTGCAACAGTCAGAACTCTAAACACCAGTCATAACTATCACTTTAGTGCCAGTGTATGTCTGAATGGTCTCTGAACAAATGGGCATAACCCAAAGTTCAAGAAAATATTGGGTCTAATGGAAAAAGAACTGGAGAAAAAGTATGGAACCTTGTTACTATATATGTTAACAGCAGCAAAACTATTGTACGCGCAAAAATGGAAGGACACTTCAATTCCTTCCATGGAAGAATGGTTGCAGAAGTTGATGGAGTTGGCTGAAATGACAAAATTGACTAACTTGATTAAAGAAAAGAATGTAAGTGCTTCTGTTTCCACATGGAAACTGCTTCTGAACTTCATGCTTGATGTGGAAAAGAATGAAACTTTGGGTTTTACAGATTAGATTGATAGATCTTTATAGAAATGACTTGTTTGTACTATTATGGAAAAGCCAAAAGCTGTGATCTGTTGTTAATGCCTTATTTTACTATAACAGAGATAGTTGGAAGTCAATGCTTCTTTTTTCCCCTCATCTTCCCTCACTTTTCCCTCCTCCCCCCTTATTGGTGCTCTTCTATTTCCTTTTGCATTGTGTATTTTATAATATATAACTTAATAAAAAATTGAAAGATAAAAATAACATCTTTTTAACTTTATTTTCTTGAATTATCCTGGTATCATCAACAAATATGGCTACTTTATTGCTCAAGTCTTAACTCTAAGTTTATACACACACACACACACACACACACACAAAATGCCAATACTAACAAACACTGATCTCTAGAGAACTTCAGAAAACTCATTAGTTTGAAAGATGTCCATTTATTTCTATTTCCAGCTTCTTTTTTTACCAGTTTTTTTTTAAATCAAAAGCCTCCGGTCCTGTGATATCCCTGGTATCTCATGCTAATTAAATCTTCTCAGAAATACTTTTTGAGTGACTTTGTCAAAGACTGTTTGAAAATCTAAGGTTGCAGTATTTATTTATTGGGTCACCTATCTATGTGCTTGTTAACACTCTCATAAAACATTTATTATAGCATGGGTTAAAACATTATGTGGCAAGAGGGTTAAGCCACAGAATACACTACAGGGACTGAGGAGGCTACTATATTTAGTTCTTACCTTCCCATTTAAAGCAAGTATAAACAAGATGATCATGGGCTGTAGTTTATAGCGAGCACATAGCTCTTCTTTATATATATGTATGTATGTATGTATGTATGTATGTATGTATGTATGTATGTATGTATGTATGTATGTGTATATATATATACACAACTTACATTTGTCTCTGAATTTTTTACCTTACATTTGTCTCTGAATTTCTTTCCTGGTCTCTTGTGCTCCTTAAGAGTGAAATTCTGTGTGGTGACCCCAAATATTTGCAATGCCTGAGGGATTTCTTGGCATCAATTAAAAGAAACAGCACCAAGCGAGGAAGTTCCAGCCGAGCAGACATTGGATCAAAGCCCATGGAGCTTTAATAGGGATTTGGAGAGACAGTTTTATTTTCCATGGCTTCTCTTTCCTCAGTGAATGTATTTTCCCACTAATCTGTTTTAGCTCTGCTTACAAACAAAGCAAGAAACCGTGACAAAGCCAATGCAGGCTTTGTGTGGCTTGTTAAAATTACCAGTCTCTTAAGGGTGGGACAAATGTCTGGCACAATCAATACTACTAACCCTCAGTGCAGCAAACCAAGCAAGGTATCTTTGGCACAGCTGCTGTATAATTAATAATGTGTCTTTTGCTAGTCCCTGAGTCACAAGGGCTGCAAAGAGGTAACTAAAATATATTTGCCAAAGCAGTTTGATTGCTGTATGGACCTGGATTGTATTTTTCAGATTCAAAAATTTCAGACTTCTATAGCTGAGAGCAAAGCAGCATTTACAGGAAATTTGGGGAGGCGCATCTCCCCATAGTGGCCAAGTTTCAGAAAGACTGATTTTTAGTATTAAAACACGTGTAAATAAATAAATAAAAATGGCAGTATCACAAGGAGAATGTTGAGCCCTTCAGAGTTAATTTGGCAAATTTCTGAAGGGTTTGGCAATCTTGCAAGATTTTGACTTTTGTAAAGGATAGGTATGTCAAAAGAAACTGCTAATTCTTGTGCTAGACTTAATGGAAAAAGAAGTGGTCAGTGACTTTTAAAATTGCCAGTATTAGATAGGTAATATTTATTTTGGTCAGCATCTCAGAACACTTTTATGAACCATGGTGGCGCAGCGTTAGAATGCAGTACTTCTGCTGACTGCCGACTGCCTGCAATTTGGCAGATTGAATCTCACCAGGCTCAAGATTGACTCAGCCTTCCATCCTTTCGAGGCGGGTAAAAGGAGGACCCAAATTGTTGGGGGCAATATGCTGACTTTGTAGACTGCTTAAGAGGGCTGTAAAGCAATGTAAAACAGTATATAAGTCTAAGTGCTATTGCTATTGCTATTATGTCCTTAGTGTTGCTCTCTCCCAAGCAATTTGCAAGCCCTCAGAGACATTTTGCAACAAGCTATAATTATACTAATTGACTTACTATAAGGACAGCCAGAAATGACTTGTGCCAAATGAACTTTAAGGGATCAAAATGTTGACCTTAGTCACTACCACATTTGATCATAGCATGGGGGGAAAAAAAGAAAGGGGAAGACTTCAGAAATACTTAGCCTGGAGTGCCATGCTATTGGGATACTACTGGGACACTTTGGAAACATTGCTGCTCAGGGGAGTTGGGGGTAGGGAGAGAAACCCACGGAGCCAGGAATTGGCATTGGCATGAGAGGGAACTCATCTCAAGGCTCTCAAAATGGAAGTCAGGAGTTTTACAAATCAAGATTTTCTGCCAATTTGCTGAAAGAAAATCGGCTCAGCCACCAAGGAGGGCAGCAGAGTTAGCATAGTTAGGTACAGTGGTGTTGAAGGAACAGTGCCAAATCTCTATTGGAAAGTGCCCACATTTAAACCAAGTTCTGTCAGCAAATGGACAATTGTTCAGCCCGTACAAAATAGAAGACTGTTTAAATTTTGGCTGAAGTCCTTGATCACCCCAAGAAAGTTCCTTCTCAATCATTACCTATATACTCAAGAATTGCTCATCCGTGGGACGACCATCTTGGCATAGTGGGAGGCTCAAAAGCTTCCATTAACCTGAGAGAGCGGCAGGGGGAAATGCCAGGTCCTGGTAAGGTTAAATGGGAAGTGAAGATAAGACTAAATGACAATGGGGTAAAGGAATCCAAAATAAAATCAATCTAGGGAGAAATAATGATACATTGTCTTAATTCTGGACATATTTAACATACAAATCATCACACTGTTTCATTCTGGGTATTATTATGCAAAGTGCAGAAAAGAATATAAGAATATAAGTGGTAAACAAAAGGAAATAAAGTCAACAGTTAAGATAAAACAGAAGGAAACCCAACTAAATCAAATTTACACTTTTACTATTTAATATGTTTCTCCAAACTTTGCCACTCTTGTAGCAAATGCTGCATCCATTCTCATTCAATCTTTAGTCCAAGTGGCCCAATCTTTTTGTTTTGTTTCCACCTATCAATTTTTGTCACTTAATAAAATATTTCTCCCCCAGATTGCACTTATTAGCTTTCTCCCAAACTCATCTCTGGTTCTTCCATTATCACCATTCAATGGAGTGTAAATCCAACTATCATACTCTGTGAGTGTCTTTTTCTGTTCAGAGGGGTTGGTACTGGTTCAAGGATATATGATGTGCATAGGCTACATTGGCTGATGGCACCGCTTCCCACCATTTTGAAGATTTGTATTTTTGGAATGATTTAGGAGGAGGGGCAGTACTTTGGTTCCCTAAGCTAGTGCCTACTTGATCCTAGCACAAAGCTGGCACTCAAAAGTCAACAACTTAAATTATACCACTTCATATTTCCAGGATTATGTTTTTGTCCTTTCCATGAATGTATTCATCAATCTGCTCCACAAAATAATCTTCTACTTATTACATCCTTCCCCTTTCTGTAGTTTCACAATTAAATCAGAGTTTTATTCCTTTTCTTCTGTTTATTATGTCCTTTACTTAATCACTAACAAAACTTTCAAAGGGTTCAAATTCAGAGTTGATATGGCTTGGAGGAGTCCTACTTCAGTTTGGACAACTTCTAAAGCATACTTAGTTCAGTAGTACTTAAATGCCGTACAGGAAATAGACAATATATATTCTTTAATGTGACTATGTTAAATCCTGTCTGTTGTCTCTTTAGACTTGCTTGCTTTCTGTCTGAATGGCATTTTAAAAGAATCCATTCTAAGCAGCAGGCTTAGTATGCCATCTACATTGCAGGTTGCTGATTCCTGGAAAACAACCTTGCATTTTTTAACGAGGAAAAATTCAGTAAAAATTTATCTTTCTGTGAAAATTCAGCAACAAAAGAAATTTTGTTGCCTCTGTCAAATGAAAAAGGGCATAATACTACATTGTATGGAATTCTGTTCTATAACTTGATTCCATGATTATTAATCTTGCTCCTTAGATATATTACATATTTTTAATTACTGCAGACTACAGTATATACAGTATATACAGATGCAGTTTTATTGTCTCTTTATCAAGGTTATAGGTTTTCTTCTTCACCTCCTGTATAATTCTTCTCCTATGCATACTGCAGAGAATGCTGAGTTCATTGGAACTTTTGGCTTCTTACCTCCACACTGAACTTTCCAACTTTTCCTTATCATCCCACCTTTTGCCAGCAATGGTTGCTATAGCTGTGACCTAAGCATTCACTTGAGTTGCCCTTCTCAATTTTTTAATCTAGTAGAGAAATTATTGCTGGGCCTCTGAGATTAATTAAACAAATTAAATGCATGTGAAGTTTGCAGTAGGAACAGGAAAAAAATATCAATTTGTTGTATTTCATATTTATTTTACCTCTTCTTTTTACAAATTTTTACAATATAAAATTTGTCCCTTATCCACATCTGATATTGTATGCACAAAGTTTAAAGTGAAAACCCAACCAAAAATGTAATGTGTAGTCACTTGGAAATATTTAAACATGCTATGTTTGAGGAAGCCAGTTTTTCTCTCTAAAGAGAGAAAATTTATAAAAGGATATATCCAGATTGCTAAACATCTGTTTTGTTTTAGTTTAAAAATGCATAACATTTCTGTAGTTTCCTCTACAGATTCAGATAATATATTTATTAAAATATCAAATATTTGACTTCTACATGTTGGACTGATTGTTGGGATATATATTTAGCTCTAATCTTGACACCCAAGAGGTTGAATGAGAGACTCACAAGGACATGCTCCACAGCTCTCAGGCCACTTTCCTGTGTTTTCTTGTGAGGTAATCTTGGTGTTGGTAATCCTGTACTCAAAAGTTTTCCTTCCCATAATTTCTGAAGATCTTTAAGGACATTTCACTTCAGTGAAACTAAAAAACAGCCTCAAAGCTGCCTTGCAACACAACACAGATTCTTGCCCACAAAGCAAAGCAAAGCAACCCCATTGCTTTGATTTGGCTGCCTTGAGCAGCACTTCAAATAAGTTCCATACAACTTCCAAATGAGGAAGGCAAAGCAACATGATTCTTTGTGTCAAACCAAATCACATCACCTCTTCCATATGGCAAAGAGATTTGGGTTGCCTCCATGATACAAAGCTCTTCACTGAAGTGAATCTAAGCTATTTCATGCAAGATTGGTACAGGTTTCTGTTTTGGTGTCTTATTTTTCAGAATACCTTTGAAATTGGCTTAATTATGTCTTTTGGTGGTGTTTTGAGTTTTTTGTTGTGAAGTAATGTTTTTCATTATTTCTGATGTAACAGCAGAACATACAGAAAATTTGGATCCATAGCATTAACATTAACAATTCTCAGTCTGTTATTCAATGAGAATAACCATATAGTGGCTTTGTCATTAATCAACTATGTGTTTGCATGGCATCTTAATGTATTTACAGTTCAAGAATTCAGTTGAGCACATGGAAGGCACAAACTGCAAATGTAATAAACTTCTATGACACTGTGAAAGGGAATGATGATAATTGGCAAACTATTACCAGGCTGAAATATTAGCAAATTGTTCCCACAACAGGGAAGAGAATAGCAAGTTACCCTCAGTTTTAAGAGGTGATTAGCAAGAATCACCAAAGACTTAACACCCTAACAACCCTACTGATAAATGGGATAAGATTATGCATATATGGTAAAATACCTATATCCATTTTTGAAGATTTTGTAACTAATCCCCATTCCCTTTCCTTTCAATAAATCTGGTTTATAAGATTATGAGAATCTAGCCTTCCTGCTGGTAAGTAAATGCAAGAGGCTTCACAATAGGAAAAGAGGCTAGTTCTGCAGGCCAGTAATTTTCCTAAGTTTTACATATTCATCTGGAAAAACTGAAGTGGACTTCTACATGTATTAGCCTGAGTTGAAATTATTGCTTTTTATATAATCTTAAATGTGAATAAAACAGGATCCTGGATCACATAGGCAGCTATAATTATAATCATGACAAATATGAGTAGAGCTCTCATTCAGATCTGAAAACAGAAAAGTCAGAAAAGGGAGAGGCAATCCTTCTTTACTCAATTGGAAGAACCTTATGTGTTCATCCGAATGTCTAATTGGGATGATGTCACATGCAGAGCCATAATTGTCTGGAAATAGACTGATACCTAAATGTTCATTTTTCTTTGCATGATAGAAGAAATTAGCATCCATCTGCTTCCTATATTTCCCATTCAGGACCAGTCTAGACCTACCTATCTTCAACAGAATACTTACACTACATATTTTGACTTCATTCTCATATAATTAGAAAATATTTTCACACAACATGAGAAAAAATTGATCTAGATCAGTGACAGAACAGTTGGTTACTTTTGCCTACATTTGAATTATTTACAGTTTTACATTTTTCCCAGACCACTAAAAATAAAGTATTGATTTTGGTAAATTCTAATAAAAGGAAAATGAGAAAAAATGAATTTTCACCTATTTGGATCAGCCTCATTTTTAAATAAAGTTATACCAGCATAACAAACCTCTATACAATATTAGCATGCAGTAGAGTTATAACAATAAATATATGATAAATTAAATGTCCCATTCTTGATTAAATTCATAAGGAGTCAGACTAAAACTGAAAAATAAAAAATATGATGAATGGAACTGTTTTAAATTTCATGTTCTTTTCATTCTTAAGAAAAATTGTGTGAACATTAGTTCATTCCTATGAGAAAATGAGCTAAATGTAAATAATTTGCACCTCTTCCTGATCAAAATCATATTGAGTCATCTATGGAGACATAGATTTATTGCTTCTTCTAGTTATATTATGAAGTCATTAATAGATAGCTGTTATCCTTTAAGTAGAAATTATATTTAACATTTGAGTTTATTAGTATGTTTATTTGAGTATGGAATTAAAAGCTGAAATAAATAAAGTCCATTACCTGGGACTAAAGGAGGACCATAAACAGCTCATTTCTTCACAACTGCCAATTGTGAAGTTTGCTGATTTGAGAAGTCTGGAATGAAATTTAGAAACACCCCTACCCCCAAAAGAAACAGTTGGTAGAAATGAAACCAATGGCATTGATAGTGGCCTCTGACCTGACAGATAAGAGGAAAAGAAAGACATTGCACCAATTTCTCAGTAGTTTCTGGTAGCCCTTGATAGCTATTATTGGAAATATCAAATTTTGCTTCTTCACTCTAATTAGGGAATAAGCATTGGCGACCCATTGACAGATAATGGCTAGGGTGAATCTAGCCTATGTTAACAAGAAAGGCTGCATTTTTCTTAAACCATCCAAATGTTACCGAGGCGAGTCTTCAAAAGGAGAAGACAAAATGTGAAAGGGAAAGCAGTCTGTGGGCCAAACCATTTGGGCTGAAATGAACAGAAGGGATTTTTGGGGGTTTGGAGATTCTGATGTTCTCTGGAGATTTGGTGCTTCAGTTCTCATCAGCTCTAATTAAACATGGACAATGAGAAAGGATTGTAGGAAATGTAGCATCACTGACTCAGCTCATAGTGAAAAATGGGACAAATTAAGCAATCCATTAGCTGGTTGTTGTTTTTTTAATATATCAGTACTTCAGAAGTGATCATCCTGTAGCCCCTTGAGCTTTCATTTTGCAATCTTTGGAGCACTTCTTAATATGAAGACTGAAAATGGACTTGCTGCAATAAAGGCATTACAGCAAATATATCCCTCTTATGAAAACAAACACAAACACAAAAATGAAAATGAAAACAAAACACGCCATCCATGATATTTGTACTTATGTACCCATAGCTGTAAATACTACAAAAGTATTAAATTGTTTGCTCCTCATCTTGAAGATTCTCAGTCATCCAAGTCATAGTTGTCCCAAAGGTATTTTTTTGAGGGGAAAAAAACGGTCCTGTTGTCTTTTGAAAAAGCACCTTTCTGATCCTTTGCTCCTCATCTCTCCCAAAGTTCATGGTAGTCCTAACCTTTCCTAGTTTTTCTTACCCTTGCTCTTAAAGGGTCTGTTTCACTCTTGCCAGGAAAATACTTGCAAACTATAGATAAGGATCCTAAATGCATAAGGCCCACCATGTATGTGTGTTGGTTGAAATTTAACAATTATAAGCCCCCTTTGTGACCTCAATATAAGAGGCTCACATTTAACAGACTTCAGTTGCAACTGGCCTTATTTTCGTCTTGCCATTCGCTTAAAACATATAGCCTGAAATCTGGATCAGGCAGTTAAATGTATGTTGAAATGTAAATAATTGCATCATTTGCATCAATTTATGTTATTTGCATTAAAATATAATTATGAAAATATAATAAATAGTTGCAAATGATGTGATTTATGATTTAATTGACATTGTCAAGTGCAGGAAATCAGGAGTCCGGGAGTTGAAATGAGTATAAAGACTTATTACAAGCTTAAGTTCTCTACAAGAATCTGAACTACTAACAATCAAAGAAAATTGGCAGTAGGTAAGAGTAAACGGAGTTCAAAGTGGGCTGAATTTAGATCTCTTGTCGGTGTGAAGGGACTCAAAACTGATGATGCATTTGACTTTCCTCGGGCTCAGCCTGGTCATCTCCTACAGACATTTGAGAATGGCAGACACTTCTGAAAAATCTCCATCAGTTACTACCTTGTAATTGTTCATCTAGTCCAAACTCGCATCGTCATGGCAGCATCGTCATGGCAGCATCACATGACGTATTGGGACTTTTTCCCCCCTTCATTAAACCCAGCGTGGGTGTGGCCAGCATATGATGTATCTGACCCAAGGGTCAGGAGTTTGACAGCCCTGATCTAGTCCTCCAGATTCAAGAAGCCTAACTTGGATTAGCAGTTAGGAGCATCTTTTCCCTAATGGGACCTGGATAACAAGTCCCATAATTCTCAGTAAGTGAAACCTGACATTAAGTGTGATGTTTCCAAGGGTAAATTTATGCCTTGATCTATCTGATGCCTAAGTTTATTTTCAATAAAGATTGGACTTTCCTGATGACATAAATATTCAACATTTGTGGTGCAAATAAAATATTTAGCTTTCAGTGCTCTTTTATAAAATGGCAGATTAACATCTCATTCAGTATATCAATAGTGTTAAACAGCCTAGGCAATAGCAATATCTACCTTAATCCAAATCTCAATAAGCATTTCTTTTCACATTTTAAAAGCTATATGAAATATTAGATCCTTAAACCTATATTCAACTGGGGAGGAATGTAAATCACACATATATGAATAAATCATGTTTGCCATTGCTTATGCACCACATACGCAGAAACACACGGTGCTAATGGATGTAGATTCAAAGGAAAATAATATGATCAGCAGCAAAATAAGTAGATATTATGGCAAGTGGAAGATTGCATTGCCTTTTCTATATGATTCACAGAACTTATATTTTATTGTTGTGGTAAATGAAACCAGTTCTTCAGAAGTATTGTAGCAATCCCACTTTTGATTTTAAAATAAATTCCAGAAAAACAATCCCCGGTATAAAAATGAGCTATAAATAACTTACAGTTCCATGTGAGGCTGGTATCATATGGACATTGTATGTTTATAAAATGAAAAAAAAAATACCACAAGAAAAGGAAAGAAAGAACCTGGAGTGGTTTTTATTTGTTGTTGTAAACCGAGAAGCTGTAGTATCTTGTAAGTGCTATGGCAGGTGATTCATCATCTGCCTTGGATTCCCTGACAAGACAATCTTCACTTCATTGTTCAAGGTACAAGTAGCCAACAGATACTTCTGATCAAACAGATCAGTAGAAGACAATTTTAATTCAATTTGCAAACTCCAGAAGAGTAGGTAAGTCAATCAAAAATGTTTATGGGGGAATCCTATCACATAAGTGCCTGAACCAATAGTTTCCTGTTTTGCTGAGTAGGTTAATTTGTTTGTAAATCCAATTAGAAAAAAATATGGGAAAAATAGAAGACTCCTCACATGCCACAGATGATCAAGGACAAGGCCATGACAAGATCCATGGATTCTTAATTAATTCTCATTGGTTCTCATTTGTAAAGGTAAAGGAGTTTTAGGTTTTAACCAAAAAAAAGGATTTAACAATCATTATCCACACAATTAGCACATAATATACTCCAAGAATATATAACCTAAAGCCATTGCTAAAGGAGGACACATGGTGTTTACAGAGCAATGAAGGGATGTATTTGGGTGCCATTTGTTTTTGCCTTATGTCTTATCTCACTCCCCAAAATAGCTTATGTTCCATCAATGAAATTAAGGCAGCAGTTTGAAATTCATCACACATACCTACAAAAACAAAAAGAATAGGAAAATAGAGAAACTCATAAATTATTAGAGTATTTCCAATATGCTGACCAAATGCAATAATTTAGGAAGAGAAAGCTGATAGTGCCCATCTTTCTGTGGGTTGATTGAGATCAGCTGTATTTCTGATTTGGTATCCCTCTTCTGCAGTTAGACTATGTGCTTGTTGCCTGAGGAATCCTGGAAGAGGAGCCTACTGGGGCATATATGGACATCTAATTTGCACACGGTGACTCTGGGTGGCATGCAACATTAAAAATCAACAATATTAAAATCCCAAAATACCCCCTGGCAATGACAAACACAATCGTACAAGTTATTTGATTGGTTCTGAATCAACCTAGGGACCCAGACCCACTGACAAAACCTTGTCTTCAATATCTTGAATCAGTCAATCAGAATAGGGCTAGTCTTCTAGTCCAACCCCCTGCTCAATCTGGAGACCCTATACCATTTCAGACAACTATCCAGTGTCTTCTTAAAAACCTCCAGTGATGAAGCAGCTACAATGTCTGCAGACAACCTGTTCCACTGATTAATTCTTCTCACTGTTAGGATGTTTCTCCTTAATTCCAGGTTGCTTCTCTGCTTAATCAGTTTCCACCCATTGTTTCTTGTCCTGCACTCTGATGCTTTGGAAAATAGGATGACCCCTTCTTCTTTGTGGCAGCCTCTCAAATACTGGAATACTGCTGTCATGTCACCCCTAGTCCTTCTTTTCTCTAGACTGGCCATACCCAGTTCCTGCAACCATTCTTTATATGTTTTAGTCTCCAGGCCCTTAATCATCTTAGCTGCTCTTCTTTCACTTTTTCCAAAGTCTCAACAAGTTTTTTGTAATGTGGTGACCAAAACTGGATACAGTATTCCAGGTGTAGTCTTATTAAGGCTTTATAAAGTGGTACTAATATTCCGTGTGATTTTGATTCTATGCCTCTGTTTATCTGTTTACCAAGGATCATATTAGCTTTTTTGGCGGCTGCTGCACCGTGCTGGCATATGTTTAACTGACTGTCCACTAGGACTCCAAGGTCCCTCTCACAGTTACTGTTTTTGAACTAGGTTTCATCTAATCTATGAAAGCAATTGTTCAGTTCCAGAGGGTTTTCCTTGGAGTGGGCTAGAGTAGATAGTAGGGGCTTTGTTCTTGGTTGTTGTTTTCTTCTAAAAGTGACATGTTTCCACTGACCTTGCTCTTTGGGTACACATGTAGGGTTGTTTTTTACAGAAGCTATTTGTTCTAGAAGCTGTTTGTTCCTATCTTCTGGAAAGTAAAAAGGAGGGCCAACCTTATTTCTGAGGAGTGATGTTCCATTACAGAGGGAATTCTTCTTCTAGGTCCCATCTGGTGTTCTTCTGTAATAGATGGGACCTGCAACATATCTTGCCTTCCTTCTTTGATGGGCCAGGTAAATGTAACTGGGGAGTAGTGGAAACATCATTGAAAGGTGACTTTGAATCTGTTGCTATTCTGCTTGAACTAGAAATTATTTATTTATTTATTAAATTTAAAGACTACCCATCTCACTCTCAGAGACTCAGGGTGACATACTCTCAGAAATGAAATAATGAATGCAATGACATCCATAAATTGGCTAGATAGAATACACTGGGTCCCTTTGATTCACCTGTTCAACCTGAATGTTTCAAAGATATTTTATGAAGAATCTGCCCTCTCTTTAAAGAGACACCCCCAACATTTCACAAAAGGATTTTATTCCATTACTACCTGGAGCTATTGCTCTGAATAATGATCCTTCTGGAAGAAAGCAGTCACTTTTTCTCTGAACTGATAGAAAGGAACATATTGTCTGCCCTCTCATGGCACCATGTTCATTTAGTAATTTTTCTACCAGCTTTTTCTTTTCCACTTCCAGGGCTAGAAAAAGTACAAACTAGAGACCAACTTTGAACTTGTAACAAATGACAAATGTGTGAACTCTGAGCTAGATGATTTCTGAAATGAGAATGGATTTTTCAAATTGAAAAATCATTGGTGGGAGTACATTCCTCACTTAGAAACATATTGGGGCACGAGTGGTTTAAACAACTTGTAAGAAACATGCCTTCCATATGGTATTCAGCTGTGCCATCAATGGTGTTAGGTTCAGAATAATTGCCTGGACATCTAAAGGCCTAGAGGCTTATTTTGAGATGAACTCATAATGCAAAAACATAACCTGAAATGAATTGGATTTTTGACCAAAAAGAAAGCAATTCATGTTTCAGTTTCATGCAAGATTGAAATCCATGGGCAAATTTACATCCATGGGTCTTGTCAATCCTATGAGGACCTCATAGTGTAACCATCAAAAGGGGGCTGCTATAAATGTCGTTCCATAATGACTATTTCTATATGGTCTGCATAAACAGCAGTTCAGCATAAATATAAGCAGAAATGCAGTTCTTGGCTGATATTTATTAATATAATATAAATTTGGGTCTAAAGTTGTTGGTCTGAAGTTGGGGAGACCTATAAACCTATAGGAAAACCCACCTCCACATCCAAGAATTTTAATGAAACAATAGGAATCAAAGTACATCATATTCAAACATGATAAAATGAAAAAAACCCCATAGATGATAATCTTATAATGAAACAACATTTAAGTGGAATAAATGGCAGCAGAAATCACACTGTAATTTGTAATCCTGTGCAATGGACAATTTCATGAAATAAGCATAATTTATGGGTAGTTCTGAGAGTTGCGTGAGAATGTGTACAAACTGCATATATTGAGCGATTATATATACAAAACTGTACATGTAGTTTAATTTGCATAGTTTTAAAATGTCAACTGTTTTTCTATTTTTTTATATATTGTAAACCGCCCAGAGTTGCCTTATTGGGGAGATAGTAGCATATAAAATTAATAAATAAATGAAAAGAACCACAGAAAATTAGATGGCTGAACAAAACATGTTGGAATAAAGAAAGATGTGAATACATGCGGCATTTACACAAAGTGGTTTTCCACTGATTGTCACATTTCTTCTTTACAACCCATTATCTTAATATGTTAGTGCAACATTTGTGCTTATTGGATGTTCATCTGTTGTTTTCAAGCATTCTTTCTAGAATAGAGAAAACACACTTCTTCTAACTGTTTCTACTCTCTTCCCCAATGCCATTGTAGGTGGTTACCATGGCCACTGGGAGCTTTCCATCTTCTCAGAACTTGATTGCTTCAGGGTCCAGGTGCCACTCATATTCTACCTCCCTTCTATCTTTACTCATTAAAAAACAGTCTAATAGATTCTCTTCTCCCAAGTTAGTAAATGCTGAATATAAAATACAATATTTTCCATCTGAAAAGCACCTTGGGCAAAATTTGCTTCCGTGATAAAATAGTTTCAATCCTCAGAGAGAAAACAGATAGAATAAGAGTAAGAGTGTGTGTGTGTGTGAGAGAGAGAGAGACAGAGTGAGTGAGAGAAAAAGATTTGAACAAACTACTTCAGATTTTTATATTCTGATTATTCATAGGAGCTTCACATAAAATCTGATCATCTGCTGTCTTTGCTTATAATCTGGGGTAGAAATCCATGAATATTTTTTTGTATGAAATATGAACTAAGGAGAAATATGTTGGGGGATAATACTAGATTTCAGTGCTGCTGAAACTGAAAAAGACCTAAGTATGATTACTCTGAAAGTAAAACAGGGAAGCAAAAAGTTGGGTTTTTTAAAAAAAAGAATCAGGAAAACAGAGATCATGCCTATGTCGAAGCTAAAGCAATTTAAGATTTAAAAAAATGAGATTATAGAAGTTGTTGACAGGTAAACTCCAGAATCAATGAAAATGCTATGCAAAAGAGATTTAGAGAAGAATAATGAAGGCCAAAATGTGTGAGTCCTACATGATAGGCCAGACTAAGAAACCATCATCATACAAGTTAGGACTACTTTTACTGTAACAGTTATAATAACAGAATCTTGCAAGTTTGAATGCATTTTCCCCTTCCTTTATCTTTGTGTGTCTAGAGAAGGGCTTATCTGAGGTTTTTCTTTAAAGTTAATTTCTTGGCTCAGGCTCAAGCCACATGTATCTGATTACTGTCTTATTAGTGGCTCTTCTCCTACCTTTCAAGGCCCTTCCTTAACCCCTGTACAAAACGCTGGTGGGATACCTATAAAAACTCATCAAAAAAGCAACATTTCAATGAAGAGAAAAGTTAGAATTGTGTTCTTTGTTATGATAAACAAATATAAGGGATGTGCTCTCTGTGAAATTGTGACAGGAAAAAGATCAGCTCCATTGAAATATGGTGCTGGAATAAACTGCTTCTCATTGTTTGAACAGCTGAGAGAACTATTCAGTACCACAGAAAATTAAAGCCTGGATGATCATTACAAGCAAAGATTATGAAACAAAGTCTATCAATCTTTGGATACAGCATAAGGACTGATGCATCTATGGGAAGGATAATTATGCTGGGAAAGATGAGCAGAAGGCAAAGAACCCAACAGTGTATGAGGTGGCTAGACAGAGTACTGGGAACTACAAGAATACACTTGAAAGAATTGCGTAACATGGTGAACAATAGGACAGTTTAGAGACTTTATATTCATAGAGTCACAGGAGTTGACTATTACTCATCAGACCATAACAACAAACTGGAATAGTAAATGGGGACTTTAAGGTATTAAACATCTTGCCTGCATTTTGAGGACTTTTAATTTTTTTTAAAAAAACAACAACTCATAAATGATGATTCTGGGCAGTTTATAGGATTAAAAACCATCAGGAACAATCATCAGAAGGTATAAAATGAAGCAGACAGCACAATCATTGCTCTTAGAGTCTGCCAGTACTGAAGAACCTCTTAATCTCTTGGTAGTCTGTTTCAGTGATCTGCCTGTTATAGTTGGAATGGTTTTGTAGACATCTATCTGAAGACACTCATTACCTTGACTTCGTTAATCACTATAAAATCAAAAACTGATTTAGCCTTAACTCTGCTTCCACTTACAATAAACATTATCTCTTCATAGTTGGTTTTATATTCCACAAAACACAGAAGTAAAGAGACAGTAAGCAGATGTATGATGATAATATAGACCAAAGCATTTCTTCTAAAGATAGATGAATAGAAACAAATTTAGGGAACTCCTACAACAAAAGAAGAGTACTGAACTCTAGCAGAAATGTAATTATCTTATATTGTAAATAAAATATCATTTACCATAAATTTGGTCAGTTTTAAATATAGGTTGAAAGGTCATCCTAAAGGAGCCACAGCTTAGCCCAAAGTCCACCTGCAGTCATGGAATCTTTTTTATTTTGGGGGGCCTCCAGGAAAGGACATAGAAAAAAAAAGCAAACCTATTCTACGCCTTTTAAAAAGCTTAATACATTATTTAAAACCCACAGACTTTGAATCTCTTAAAAAAATCATGCTATAAGTCTAGTCTACCCGCTTTGATGATTTCACCGTGCTGTTTTCAGGTGCTTAAAAAATGGGGACAGGGCAGAGAAATGCAACCATTGATCACCCTTACTTCAGTGACACAATTTTACAAAATCTGCAGCCAATATTACAACACTTGTTAGTGAGCAATTATCATTGCTCAGTATTGGTGTTATGATAGGTGCTTTATGTTGCATTGAGGCAGTAAGTTCAACGTGCATTTTGGGAAATGTATTAGAACTATGGGATTTACTGACAAGCACGAGAGATCCATACGTCAGCCCTCAAGGGTAGACCAGACTTGGATACCAAAGACTTATAAGCAAATCTTAAGATTATGACAACAGAATCTAGCAAATCTGAATATGCTCTCCCCTTCCTCCTTTTATCTTGATGAGGACCAGAGAGAGTGTTACCTAAGATGTTTACATAAATTATACTTTTTCCCCAGAGACAGATTTCTTTACACTGAATTGTCTTGGATGCATTTTTTTCCTCCTGTTCCTCAAGGTTATTCCTTCTCTCCATCACATTATGAAAATATAAATATTCCTAAATGTTTTAGTTTCAGTTTGAATTTGTGGTTATTACTATTTTATTTAACTGTCTCAAAGCAGAGAATATGCCTAATACACCCACCTTCTATTTTCCCCATAACAGCAACCCTATAAGGCAGTGACTACCTCAAGGTCACCCAGCTGGCATTGTGACTAAAATGGTACTAGAACTCATGGTCTTCTGATTTCTAGCCCAACACTACCCCAAACTGGCTCTGGTAGGCTTCCCAAGCAAGCAAAAATTAGCAAAAGGAGGAAATGTGAGCATGCCAAGCATATTTACTCTCTTCATCTGAAAATACATGCACATAAAATCTTTGTTACCCAGATCCTACAAATGGGATTGTTTTACAGATTTTAAGTATACTACGTTTGTATTGATTGTGCACAAGATGAAGATGGTCCATAGGTGTCCAGATCCCCCTTTTTTTTCTGAGAGTGAATTATTTATTTTACACTAAGAAAATAACAGTGTCTTAGGTCTTCAAAAACCATTTTTCTAACATTGCTAGCTATCCATCACATAATAATGGCAATTATATCATCATGAGCACAATCAAGCATTTTGATTTTGTACTTACAAAATTCAGTTTCTTTTCACAGTATTTCTTTCTTATGGCGAGTTATTTCCTCTTCATATTATATTCTCAGATCTGCCAAATTCACTTTTTTTTTGTCCCTGAAATAGTGTTCTTCCTCAATTGCTTTCTATTCACCAAAAGCACTATCAGAATTATACATTTTGGCTCTGCCTGTGTCTTTTCTATCATCTTTCTTAAACTCACCCGGGTAGTCAGAGAATGAGTTCCAGGCCTGCCATTGCTAAGAAAAAGTCATTTTCCCCTACAAGCCACATCTTAAAGAGCACCCAAGCTAGCCAGATGCATATTGTGTTCCAGAATGAGCCTATATGCATCCAATTGCAATATATTCTGGTATGTACATTTTTGTTTGAAAAAAAATCTCTAAAATATAATCTTTTCTATGCAACCTATTCAGAAAAATCCAGTTTTCTAGGCCAGGGTGTCAAATTCAAGGCTTGTGGGCCAGATTCAACCTGCAGGGTGTTTAGATCTGGCCTGCAGTGCCTCTGCCAGTGAAAACGGAGCTCGGAAGGGCCGCATTTTAGTTGGCAGAGGGTTGCAGGAAGCAGTCGCAGCTGAAAATGGAGCTCGGGAGCACTTTTCGCTGGCAGAATGCTTGGGCCACTACAGGCGCCTCTGACACAAGTGATGTCAAACTGGCCACACCCACCCTGGCCACACCCACTCCTGCCCCCCAAGGTCAAACACAACTCTGATGCGGCCCTCAATGAAACTAAGTTGGACGCCCCTGTTCTAGTCAATGCTGCATCAAGAAATAATCCTGCAATGAATTATTAGACTTCTTAAATGATGTTTACTATTGTCCCCAAGGACACTACCTATCCAAAGTAAGTATAGGAACTGGTTGAAAGGAAAAAGAATTTACCAAAACACATGGGAGGAATCTGAAGAGTATGGATGATGGAGGCCTGATAAAGGCAAGATTATGAACTTTGAAAGAAGAGCTGAAGAAAGAACGTAGACAGAAGCAGTTAATGCAAAAACATGGACAGTACTGGAAAAATAATATACATGGAAAAGGTAAGGTGAAGATGAAGGAAATAAAAATAGCATGACGGCAGAGAGGAAGGTGAGATAATGAAGCAATAGGCAATGTGATGATCCAAGTTTCTACCTCTTTTCTATATGCATCCTGATGGCACACAAACAGCCCAAAGAGTTGGAGCTTGCAATGTGATACAATGTGGTAAGTAACTATATCAAGAACTTTTCATTGAACAATCATTCTAGAGCACGGGTGTCAAACTCGATTGCGTCATGTGATGAATCGTGATGTATCATGATGTTTTTTTGCATCTACAGAGCCGGGGTGGATATGGCCTGTGTGTCACGCATCCAGCCCATAGAGTGTTCAATAATTTTGTGCAATAGTATATTTAATAGGACTGTACAAACAATCCAAAAGAGTTAATTTGCAAAATATATGAGCATGCTCAGTTGTTTTGCTTTATTGGTGATTGTGTGTACATATACACGGATTTAGGCAGAGAGCCTCTGAAGCAACTATATAAGCTATGCTGGCTGAGTAATTATGGGAGTTGAAGACTACAAGTCTTACAGTTGCCAAGTTTGGAAACCCCTGCTATATGAGAAGGGCGTAAAATTGCTCTGAAAAGCCTCCTGACACTTGAATCATATCTGTGTATATCCCAAAAAAGCTCCAAAATGTGATTCAGGAATTGGTGTTTATAATTTTGTTTTGTTTTGCAGAAAGTCATGGATCTGTACAAGTGGTGATATGCAATCTCTCTGAAATCACAATAATTGTGAGTTACCAAGTTTTAATGAGCTGTGAAGAGCCTCTTGGGAACTCACCTGCATCCTCTCAAAATTCCTCAAATTGCTTCTCTCAGCAGAAAATGCAATTAGGAAAAGCAGAGAAGGTGCAGTGCTGAAATGAAGCAACATCAGCAAGACTTTGGCTCCTTGGTGAGAATCAAATCTATAGCAGAAATTAAAATCAATGTTGTTATCTTTATATATCAACATAAATGCTTAGCTTTTGTTGCAGCTTGGAAAGCAAAACTTAATGAATCAATAGGGATGTTATTCATTAGCACACATAGTTTTCAGAGTCCCATTATCCTATCTAGCCATCTTTATAACTTAAAAATATCTTCCAAAACAAAGCAATTATTTTTATGCACAACTTTCTGTAATAAATGTGTATAAAAACACAACTGTCCCTTTCTCTTTCTGTCTCTCTCTCACACACACTCTTGCTCTTTCAGTCTTGCACATCTCTCTATCTCCTTTAGAGGAAAACACTGTACAGCAGCAGGCTTTGGTTTCAAAGTTTCACTAATACAAATGTAATACATTTGAAATCTTCCTTTAAATGTAATTCATATGAGAGGTACAATGTATAAGCAGGGGTGGGCTTCAAATTTTTTAGCAAGGCCCGAATGACTAGCTGGGTGGGCGTGGCTGGTTGGTCATGTGACTGGGTGGGCATGGTTAGGTGGTCATGTGACTGGGTGGGCATGGCCAACTCTGTTAATCTGCTAAATCTGATAAAACTGGTGAAGTTGCTCCCTGCCACTAATTTCAGTGAGGGGAGAAAGACAGCCTGCAACATCAATTTTTAAAAATGGTTTGGTTT
>JANHFL010002720.1:105401-119333 GCA_032468155.1 Oxyrhabdium leporinum | reverse complement strand
ATAATAATAATAATAATAATAATAATAATAATAATAATAATAATAATAATAATAATAATAATAATAATAATAATCTGCTCTCAAGAGTATTTAAACTAATTTCTTCTATGCAGGAGGATTGTTTGCATACATCTCAGGAGCAAATTTCTTTGGGGAAATCCTGGAATGGTTCGGGTATGCTATAGCAACCTGGTCTCTACCAGCTTTAGCTTTTGCATTTTTTACACTCTCCGTCATTGGACCACGTGCTTATCATCACCATAGGTATTTATACTGTATAAATTATACAATATGGTATGTGACAATGTTCTAGGAAATAATATTGCTCAGAAGCAGGAAATAATATATATGAGCTTTTCTATATCAAGCTGGAATCGCTCCATGAGTGAGATGGGTGGTGTCTAAATTCGATATATAAATAAATAAGTAAACTAAAGGGCCAATTGATCAGAACTGTGAAAGCTTCAGAATAAATGCATCGGACCACTCCATGAGTGTGATGCCTCTCTGCTGCTTATTAAAGCAACCCATTTTTGTTTTTCAGGCTTCCGCTCGTCTGAAAAAGGGTACTGTACCCTAAACTAAAACAATTCTTAAAGCAGTTGCATTCCTTCTTTTCATTTTGCTCCCATTGATTTTATATTCTGTGCTTGTGCTCTTTTTCCTTTTCCAGACATACATTGTGATGGTGTGTACTTTTGTTCTGGGAAACAGTTTATGCACATTCTTCTCCACCACATTTCTGTTCTGTTTTTATTGTATTGTAAACTGCTTTGAAAACACTTTTCATTAAAATTCCCTTCTCCCTCACAAAACTAATGTTGTTAGCAAGAAATATCCAGTTACGCTTCAATCTATCTTGCTCAAATATTTGCCTCCCAGAATTGTCAAAATAGTTAAAAGAGTAGAAGATAAGTACGAAGATGCCCATTTATTTGAAATATTAATACTCTGTTCCAAATTGACTCCAGTGCACTAAAATAATCTCCTGTGGGCCCTTAAAAATGAGAAATGCAGCTGCGGATTGTAGTTCTGTTTGGATGGGTACTGTGACCCTGGGGAAATTTGTCTGTGCTTCTCTCTTTTAAGAAATCTAAGTGTGAGCTGCCTATAGTACAAGGCACATGAGAACATATGTGTCTCTATGTGTTTTATTCTAGAACCCAGACAGCATGTCTATGGAAATGTGTGTGTTTCTAGGTAGGAATTTTGTAGCTACCTTAGTCATTGTCAAACTACATAAGATAGTCAATGGATTTATATAGTTGTGGCCTTCTACAAGTGGATTAGGAACTGCTGAAGCATCAGCTTTTTCCATCTACCCTTGTTTTCTTTTGTTTCCACACAGATCTGCTTCACTTGTGTAATTTATAGGACCTAGCACACAGCATGTCTATTGTCTTTCTTACTTGGCCCTGAACTTCAAATGCTGAATTGTGTATGCCACTAGTCACATAAATATACACAATGCTTTCTGTAGGAGCCACACTGAATAGACAACTTAGAAAATTAGAATCAAAACTTTCTTTTCATGTTATCCTTAAAGCTGAGGCTTTTGTAAACATTCAACAAGGATTTTATAACTTTTTATTCTGTTTTATATAACTTTTTATTCTATTACTTAAGTTTCATTTAGCCAGGCATAAAAACTGTGTTGAAAATACCTCGAAATACAGGTAGTCCTTAACCTATAATCATTTATTTAATGACCAGTTAAAGTTATAGCAGCACCGAAAAAGGTTTCTTATGACCAGTTTCCAGAGTTATAACTGTTGCAGCATCCCCATAGTCATGTGATCAGACTTTGGATGCTTGGCAACTGGTATGCATTTACAATGGTTGTAGCATTCCAGGATCCTGGGATTGTCATTCTCAACCTTCCTAGGGAGTTCTCACAACCAATGGGGAAGCCAGATTTGCTTGTGAATCACCTAACAACCATGGTAACAGTGGTTATAAAATGGGCCATGACTCAGTTAACCACTGCCTTGCTTAGCAATAGAAATTTTGAGCTCCTTTGTGTTTGTACGTTGAGGACTATCTGTGCTGACTCTTCTACTGTTCTTTTCTTGGACTTTTCTCATGATGGATAAATAATGCTGAATATAGAGCTCTGACATTAACATCCAGCAATTTGTATAATGATGATCAATATTTACCAGCTAGTTGCTATTCAAAGAGAGCAGAAGTTCTCTACAAATAATATCAGTTGAAGTCCGACCCTGCTGGAAGACACCAAATGTTTAAATCTTGTCTTCCAGAAGTATTGAGTCTTTCTCAAGTGGCTTACAAGTGAAAGGAAAATTATGAATAAAAGTCACATTTGTAGTATTCTAAAAAAAATTCATTATAAATTACTAAATGTTTATAACAATTAAATAAGTCACAATTATAAGTGAATGTAAAAGAGTTAATTTTGACATCATTGGAATTGTTTCCATAGTGGCAGATAATCCTTTGTTAGGGAGAAGGACATGCAATTAACTTTTCATTTATCATTTAAATGTTAACATTCTTTGAAACTTTGGATCCATTTATGACCCCTTTTTGAAGAGCCATATACCAGAAGATATTTGAGAAATGAGAGTCTACCTTCTTAAAGCAGGATTATAATTTAGGGTACATATCTGCATTTTCATGTTTGTATTTTTTCTTACAGGTATTATCTGAAGACATTCACAGCCTATCCAAGATCAAGAAAAGCCTTGATTCCTTTTATATTTTGAAGAACAGTTATCAGAATAGATGGGTGTCATGTGTTTTTATTGTTTACAAAAGTGTCTTATAATTGTTAAGTATAATGTATTAAAGACCCTTGAATAATTTCATTTTGAATAATAAAATCCTTTTGTCCCTTAAGAACGTGAAGAGTATTCATTAACTAATGTTCTCCTACCTGCATTTCAGAGCTTGGCAGCTAGTGATGCTTGTCTGGGAAATTGGACTGTTATCACTATCTACTTTTCACAGAAAGCAGTGAAAATGAAGAAAAGTTCAGTTAAGGGGGAAAAGGGGTTTGTTAGCTGTAAGTCTATTCCTCTATTTCTGTGTTCTTTCTCATCTCAGATCAAGAAATAGGTATCCATCTCCCATCCTCTTATTCAGATGGGTATTTTGTGTTAAAAGCCTAATATCTGGTGACTGAATGGATCCATAGCACAGAAATGGTTCTTTATTGCCCTTTCCTGGTTTTCTTTTCTTTTTCAATTTAGTCTGTAGTCTTGGAGTTTCTGAGTAGTTCCCATACATCCAATTCTGTCTTAGCTCAGTTTCAGACAAGAAAGATCAATGTTGCCACCTGGCCAAGTCATAAATAGTCTCAAACTTTCAACAAGGAGAAAAAAAAGAACAGGAGCTGTTCAGTGCCCCTAACAGCAAAATTTCTATGCTTCTCAAGAGACACCTAAATTTCTGTGTATATCCAGTACTGCATACAACAGCTCTGGCTCCATAGATCAGTTGACTAAAAGGTAAGGAAAAGCAGAGATGACAAAATCCAGCATGTTCTATGTCCAAAACAGCTGATCCATGTCCTTAAATCCTGTAGTGTGTTTGCATGATTCTCCTGTGAGCTTGCTTCCAAATGAACGGAATACTATTATGCGGATGCTAACCAATAAGGTTAGACAGTACAGCTTATTCTTTAAATAATAAATTCCAGCTGTTTTCCTGTAGCGTGGCCAACTCCCACCCAGTCACATGAAACCCTCCCCCAGTCATCCTACCCAGGTTTTGTGGTTCCCGGTGTTTTCTGTGGGAAATGGGTCTCTCTCTCTCTCCCTCCCTCTCCCCCCTCCCTCCTCCCTCTCATATCTGTTTTTTTCTCTTCCCCCTGTCCTTCCTTCCTTCCTTCCTTCCTTCCTTCCTTTCCTTCCTTTCTTTCTTTTTCTTCCTTCCTTCCTTCCTTATTTTCTTCCTTCCTTTCCTTTCCCTATTTTTATTTCTTTCTCATTGAATACAATAGCAAATCCCAAACAAAGTTATTAATAGTGGGAAATTGCTTCTCTGTAATCTTTTCATAGTGAACTCTAAGTTGACAGAAGATGGCAAGATTGTACTAACAGCAATAGCATATATATTTTGATTTCTTTTGAGTTTATAGTTTTATTTTCAGATGCATTTTTTGCCATCTCTTTTATTTCCTTAAAACAAAAATCAGACTTCCTTCCAGTTTGTGCCTTCTGGCAAACTACAGTTTTGAGAGCTCTAGCTTGCCATTGCTTTCGTCATAGGTCTGAGAGAGTTTTCTTTCTTTCTTTGTCTTTCTTTCTCTCCCCTTCTCTCTTTCATTTGTTTCCCACTCTTTTCCCTCTCTCACTCTCTCCCTCCAGCTCTCTCTCATTTCTCACTCCCTCTTCTCTTTCTCATTTGTTTCTCTCTTTCCTCTCTCTCATTCTCTCCCTCCATCATTTTCTCATTTCTCCCTCTCTCTCTTTTTCTCCCCTTTGCTCTCTCTTATCTCTCTCTTGTGTGCGTGCTCACACGCACCAGTGGGATACCCTCCTGGCCCGGGATCACAGCAGTGGTGGCAGCGACTCTTCCTGCTGCGATTCCTCCTGCAGAGAGCAGGTCACACAATCGGGTTGGCAGGGAGCCACAGGAGAGGGGTCAAAGAGCCGCAGGTTGCCGACAGCCACTTTAGACTATTGTCTTTCTGTCCTGCTTGGCATCATGTAGTGAGATGGTTGTGAATCAAAGGGTGAGCCCAAGATCCCACATCATTCTGGTTCTACAGCAGTGTTTTTCAAACTTGGCAACATTATGCTGTGAAGATTTCAACTCCCAGAATTTCTAAATTCTTCTACAACAAACTGGTGAACAAACATACTTCTTTATGTAACAATGCTGGAAAAAAAAGAAAAAATAACTTCACAACCCATTTACAATCTTTGCAGCATCTCTCAATCACATGATCACCATTACAATCAGTAAGTGTAATGTACTCCCTCCTCTCTGCCCAGGGTAAAGAGATTAGAGAGGGATTTCAAGAGAGTAAGCTGTTTGCTTTTCTACACATTGAAAGCAATCACAATTGCGATAGCAACAGGAAAGGGTCAGGCAAAGGAGAGATAACATACAGATGAAAGAATGGGAAAATATGCACTGAAAGTAATGAAATTTACACTGTTATCATCTTGAAGATTTTTTTTAAATAAAATAATGTACCATTAGCACACTTTAAATTTATGTTGTAAATGTGAACAAGAAGGCGCATTTTATCATGTTTGGTGAATATGTAAAAAGGCTAGGAAATTCTGGATTCAAATGCATACAGTAAGTCAGAGGATTTTAAAGATTAATATATAATGGAGACCAAAAGTTTTTCTTCGGGGATTGATGGTTTTTGATAACGATGAACAACCATGAGAAGTATCCAGAGATGCCTTCATATTAAGATAAAGCCTTTTTTCTTTAGGTCACTTGGTTTTTATTGCCACCACTATTGGCTGCATCCCTTCATGTTGATAGTGAGTGGTCAGAAGCCAATAGAATATTACATTACACAAGAGATGAAATTTACAAGCATTACAACAATATCAGGGCAATATATTTTCAGATGATATCATGCTTAAGAATATAAGCTTCTGAATTCACCAGAACTATTTGTCTGCTAAGCAGAGGAGGACTAGCACAGAGGGCAGATGTTTGAGCTAAAAATCTACATGGTATTCAGAAAAAGCAAACATCAAGTATTGTATCAAATGGTTTGGGCAGAAAGGTGCAGCCTCTGCAGAGATTCTATTATACAATTTTATTTATTGTATTTATACATCAAATCTTGCATTGCTCCATGGTTTACCCAAAATAAAAATATAAAAGCCACAGGACAATTAAACTAGAGAATAAAATTTTCATGGTTCAAGGCTTGAATATCTATAGCATTGCATTCTCTCAATAACATCTGGCATGGTTGGGCTGTTTCCATGTCATCTGGATTACAGAAACATGCCTATGCAGGAGCCACCACTTCTCCATTAGTATCAGGTGTTCAAAGAGTGTCATCTTTCCTGATTTTCAGTAATCTGATGAAGACTCGATTATACTCCATCATGTCTTGTGGGCAGCACTGTTGGAATATAATTCCTCCAGAAAATGAAGGTTGGTTCCTGTTTTTTACATGGCTATTTATAATATATAGTTTTAGTTTTAAAAAGTGTTTAAATGTTTTAAGTATACACTGTTTTAAGTATATTTGTTTTAATCCAAATGGGGTAATTGGTCAGTTGGAATGCAAACAAACAAACAAATCCAAACAAATAAATAAATCCAGTCAATAGTTAAAATAAATACATAATCAGTTCAATACAGTTATCATGTTTACACTTTAAACATGGGCAATATTAACTTTTGAAAATTCTGGGAGGAAATGTCCATTTTAACAGCTGTGTGAAAATAACGCCAAGATTAGTACCAATCTAATATCTGAAAACAATTTACTCCTTGGAGCAAATGTCCCCACCAGGAATAATGGCAGCTGAGAAGGAGTGTCAAAACAAGCTTATTGGGCAGTTTGGTTCTACTTAATGTCATTCTGCAACTTTGAAAGGGGGGGGGGAAGAGAATCAAAATGTCAAATATAGGAAATGGAAATATATTAAAATTAAGATATGTATAACATCTTTTTGCATTCAGACTATAAATTGAACTAGACATACTTTCTAAGACAAGAAATATGTGTATACATAATTTAATGTAATATTCATTGGCTCTCCTGGTTCAGAATAATTGAATTTATTTGCCCTACCTTCCTAGATAATGCATTTGTGGTTATCAAGTTGTCATTTATAACTTTTTTTCAGTTTTGCTATGTATCTGATTTTAGGGAGACTGTTTGAAACTGCAAAACAGTGCAAAGACAGTTTAAGAGTGTAACACTGATGTTTCTGACAAGTATGATGTGTCTCTAGCCAGACCGGTGGGTCAAAGACAGAACAGCGCTCACTTCAGGAATCACATACTGACAACACAGAAAGCATTTATTACTTTACTATCCTGGGTGTGAGACAGAAAAAGCATATTTTCCCACAGAGAGGATTCAGCCCAAGGAAGGGAAGATTTGCTTTCCCCAGTCAGTCACATGCTGGTGACTGACAGGGGATCAGCTGCCACAGCTTGTAAAGAGAATTCAGGCGCATTTTTTTAAAAAAAGCCTTTTTCTTTTCTGCCTCCTTTGAGCACAATTGAATTTACTGGATATTGGATTATTATTATTATTATTATTATACTTTTATTCATTAAACATGAAACTCAGTCAAATGAACATTTAAAAATGTATCACAAATATTATTGACTGGCACTGATGGTTGATATGGGTTGCTGCCAGCATTCTAGGTATCGACCAGTATCTTCTTAAAATGTATGATGTTCCGAGTAGCTCAGTTTTTTGCAGTTCCGCTGGTGTTATTGCAGGAAGCTATAATTTCTTGATGTATTTTGTAAAATTCTTGGACATAGTGCCAAGTGCCCCGATGACAATGGGTATCACTCTCACGTTTCATCCATAATTGCGTAATTTCAAGGCCAGGTCGCGATATTTCTTGATATTTTTCTAGTTCTTTTTCTTCGATTCTGGAGTCTCCTGGTAAAGTGATATCAATAAATTGTACACTTATCAATAAATTGTACACTTCGACAACTGTGTTATATGGTGTGTTGCGTTCTAAATGATGACCCGTCTGTATTCAAAAGTCCCACAAGATCTTCACCTTCTCATTTTCAACAACTTTTTCCACTTTGTGTTCCCATGACTTTTCGGATATAGGTAAGTCGTATTTTTTACATAATGACCAATGGATTAGTTTAGCAACTCGGTCATGTCTAGCTTTGTAATCAGCTTGTGCGATTTTGCTGCACTCACATATTAAATGTGAAACAGTATTAACTTTGTCATTGCAAAGTCGGCAGTTCGGATTGTCGGTGGTTTTTTGTATCTTCGTTTTCATGGCATTAGTTTGTAGTGCTTGTTCTTGAGCAGCGAGTATTATACCTTCCATTTCTTTCTTGGCCGTTGTCAAGTTGTTGTTGTTATCATCATCATCATCATCATCATTAATCATCGCACAGTCAGCCAGATGTTCAGTCTGGGTTTGGCATTTTTGTCTACCTATCGAATTCTCACCAAGGACCTGGGCTAGGCAAATCTGAATGCTGATTATGATGATGATTCATTAAACATGAAACTCAAAGTCAACTTAACGTTTAAAAAATGCATCACAAATATTATTGACTGGCGCCGACGATTGATACGGGTTGCTGCCAGGTATCCTAGGTATCAACCAAGTATCTTCTTAAAATTGTTGTTGTTGTTGTTGCTTATGAGTAAGACGCACCAGCAGCAGATCGTCCACCATTGCCCATTACTATTACCACCTCGAAAACAAAGTCTGACTTTTTTTTTTTTGTAACTTGCCCTGCCGTGGCCTGGCCAAAGCGCGTTCAACTTCGAAGCAACGCATGCCGGGAATTGTAGTTTAGCGGAAACTGCATCCGAGGACTTCCTACGGTGTCCTCTCTAGAACATCCACTTAAACCAACCGCAAGAGAACAGGGTTAAGGATTTGAAAATTCCCGCGACGGCTGTGATTTGCTCTCGCGAGACCTCGTCCTTCCTCCTCCTCCTCCTCCTGCCGCCGGTGAGTGATCGGGTGGGGTGGGGGGGAGGAAGAGGAGGTTGCTGCGCAGACAGAGAGCGGGCGCGCGCGGTGACGGCGGCCGAGTAGGCCTGGCCCAGGGAGCCCGCCAGCTTTCTTTAAAACGGCTGCAGCGGAAGCGGGAGAGATGCTGCTCTTCTGAGGGTAATAACGCGAGCGGCGCGGCCCAGGCGGCGACCCCCGCCTCCGCAGCAGGTACGGGGACAGGGGGGCGGGTGGGACAAGACGCGCTTGGCCGAAGGAGCGAAGGGCTGGGCGGCCGGCTCGGTTCGACTGGCGGGGCTTCCCTACTAGGCCCCGTTCGGCGGGGAAGAGGATGGCCGTCGTCGGGCTTGTTATGTAACCGGCCGTTGGAGACACCGGCGGAGATCCGGGCTGCCCTCGTTGCGTTGCAGCTTCGGAACCCCGCCAGGCTGAGGGGGAGGGGCAGGGGGCGGCCTCGCTACCGCCAGGCGAGCCGCTCGGGCCGGGTCGAGCTGGTTCATGCCTGGCGGCAGTTTCAGACCCGGGGGGGGCGGGGTGGAGAGAGGAAGGGGAAGAAAAAACGTGCTTCGTGCTACCTACCGGACTGAGGGAAGCCGAGGAGAGCGCTCGCCTGCCGCTCGGCGTGCTCTCTCCTAAGGCCCTGCCCCGGTGCCTCTGATCTACTCTAGCGAAGGCAGCCTTTTGCATTTTGTTCGCAGGCCCTCGTCCCTGGCCATGCGTCTCCCTCCTTGGAGGCGTAATCGCTAAAACGAGACGAAACAGCCATGTTTTTTTTTTTTAAATATTTTTAAGAATCCGTCGGATCATAGGCCTGGCCCGGACTTCCTGCTGTTTGGACAGCCTGGTTGGTTTTGTGACTGCGGAGGAGGCTGGGATTGGCTAATTGGTGCTTCCTTTCAACAAGTGTGCAAGTTATTGCACGAAACCAACAAGACTTTTCCGTTTACAGGGCCCAGTGTAATACTTTGTGATTAATTGTTGCTTCACCTGATAGAATAAGGCAGCGATCATGAAATGTTGACCAGCGACTTTGTAGAATTAGAACTGACAGACTGGATTGATCTCTTACAGGCTTTGGGCGGCAGGTGACATTTTAAAATGCTCCCCCCCCCTTTGCAAATTTTGTAAGAGCAAAGTTATTCTAAAAGTAATAAGACTGAGCTGTTTTGTGCATTTGAAAATAACCCTATTCCTGAAGTGTGAAACCTGCTTTAGACCAGCAGATCTGACAGCTAGGTAAGAAAATATAGATATGAATAAGCTAGCTATAAACAAGCTGAGCTCTTAATGCATCTGTGTTTTAACATGTAGACAATTATCAGGATTACATTTGAATTTGATCTGCCTTTCCAGAGTCAAAGTAATTAATGAACATGAAGACTATTGTCAGTGTATGCTTTACGAATGACAGGAAAGGAGAAGTGTCCCATAATAAGAGGAAATACAGTCGCAGAATGTATTGGAGTATCCTGATTTCCAACTGATTCATAAATGTTGGGTAAAATATACAGAATATTTGATTGATAATCAAATTGTTGCCATATCAGCAGCCTTTGCCTTGAACTTAATCTGTATCCAGAGACTGCTGCATAGTTGGCTGTTCTAGATTAGGAAAGTTGAACACATGAACAAAAGTATCTACTGGGGTCCACTGTGAAGAGATAAATTTTTCAAGTGATCTCAGAAGCTAAACATTCTTTTCTGCTAGTTTGGTTAAATGATCACATTATCTGAACACATGTAGCAGCATATATTTTGTGGTAATAAGAGCTGCAAAGTGTATTTTTCTCTTATTGTCATGCTGAATTGGTATTTGATGACCCTGTTTAAAGTGAGGTGGGAGGGAGGGCAAAATAATCATCTGCAGGATAGTGTTAAGGATTCTCTGAGGTATCTGGCAGATAAAATCACTCAAATCTGGAGTTCTATCTGGGAGAAGACTATCTTATCTAGAAGCATCGATGGAAAATCCCCAGATCCAAGCAATCCCATAACCCATAGCTACTTGATCTGATTAGGGTTGAGCCTAACCCTAAATTTGATCCTTCTCAACCTAGATAGTGTTACGTGGTTGGCTTTCAGTAAATATGTAAAATTCAATTTCAGCATATTGATTATACCTAATCTAATGCCAGCAAAACTATTTTAGCCAGCATGCCCCTGCTCTTAACCATTTGAACCAGTCCAGAAGAATACTATGATCAGTTGTATTGAATATCACAGAGAAAAAAGGAGGACCAATGCGGATGCACTACCTCCAATGTGATCCCATCAGAGATCACTCAAAAGTGACTTCAATGCCATGTCAATGCTATACACAGGCCTGAAACTCCTGGAAGTAGACCAAGATAATCTGTTTCCTCTAGAGCAGGAGTGAAAAACTTGCACCCCGTAGCCTAGATGTGTCATGCACTGACCACGACTGGTTTAGTGAAGGGGAAAAAAGTCACGATACGTCACGTGACGACACGGGTTTGACACCCCTGCTCTAGAGCCCTCTTAAGCTGCAGCTTGATCATCTTTTCTGCAACTTTCCCCTCAAAGTAAAGGTTGGAAATAGATGGAAATTATCCAACATCATTGGGTCCAGAAATAACTTCTTGAGTGCAGTCCATCCTATCATTGAAGAATGAATTTTGGATGAAACCAAAAAGTATTTCCTGACAGGACTTAGCCAACTAGAAAGGACCTGGAACTAATTCAGGCAACCATGCTCACGAGGCCCAGTCCATATCTTTGGGACCAACAAGTTCCAATTATTTCCATGTAACAAGGGCTCTTTTGTCTCCAATTCTTTTGGCGTCCCACAAGAACAGATAAAGTTGATTTGCTAAAGGTCACTTATATTTGATGCACCTTCTGATAAGATCCAGGAGGGCATGCTTTCTATTCTGCTGTTTCTATCCTAAAAGCCAAATGGTCCTATCCTTGCTTGCCTTTACAAGGTGCTGAATTCCTGATTCATTCTCCCGACATTGAACCAGGTGATAGTTGAATCCATTTTAAGTGTTTTATGTGGCTAGTTAAATACATGGTTTATTGGTTATGGATACATAAGCTGCCTCTGGTACAATATATTTTAATTGCTATTTTTGTTGATATTTCATTTGATTGTTAGCCACACAGTGGCATGGGATGTGAATGAATAATAAGTTGTAAACTGAATTATCTTCATTGTCATGAATAAAAATTCTTCTGGTAAATATTCTAAAATAACTGGATTTATTATTAAATGTACAACCCAACAACCCAGTATTTCTACATTCTGATACCATGTTTCCCCCAAAATAAGACCTGGTCTTATATTTTCTTTTGCCACCAAAAAGGCACCAGGTCTTATTGTGGGGGGGGGGTATCTTCCACTGACTCATCTTGTGGCAGCGGCATGGACAGCCCCGCCGAGCGGGAGCCAGCTGCCGGTCCACTTCTGTGGTCACTTGTTGCTACTTGCACACGTCATCCCAGGTCTCCTGGACACTGTCGGAGGCCTTCCAGAAAGGCCTCTGCAGCTGAGAAATGAGATCTGAAATGGCATATGTGGGGCTCCCAGACTCCGCTTCACTGTCAGAGGCCCTTCAGGAAAGGACTCCGTAGCTGATAGCAGAGCTTAACTAGGGCTTACTTTCGGGATAGGTCATATTTTCTGGGAAACAGTAAACTAAATCAAGACAAAACAACTATCACAAAGTATTACAAAAATGTTTTGTGACTTTTGATGAAAATGTATTTAAGGCTTAAGGAAAGCATCGTAGTTATAAAAGTTAACTGAAGGAATCAACATACAATTTTGTTATCTTTTATTGTGTATAAAACATGTAATTTATAATTTCTTTTCCACTGTTACATATACTAGCTGTAAGCACAATATATTGTAACTTAGAAACTATTTTTTAGATATTATAATGCTGAACAAACGAGGTCTAAAATAGTGTATAAAACATACTAGTATTGTTTTCAGTACAGACCTTATTAACAGCATTTCCTCAAAATAAAGTCTTCTTTCCTGATTTCTGAAGAAATTAGTACATTTTAAAAAAATAAGCACTTTTTTCTTCTACAAATAATCTAGATGTTGACTATAAAAACTTTTAAAGGAAATAAATCTAGAAATGATAAGTGGGCTATCCCAAATGGTCTAGGCAGCTTTTGGCATTCAGTGAAGCTGGTAACAAAGACTTCCTTAACTTCAGTGGTGGTGAATTAAGGACATAGATCCCATAGCTTAATCCAGTAAAAGTATAGCCATTTGAGGACATTCTACCAAGTAAACAGTTAAAGCAAGCTCAGAGGGACTATTCACAGTCATGCTGTGCACTTGTGGATAAGCTTTTACATATTTACAAACTTTTCTGGGAGAAACTGGGGTTAAAGGTATACTTTAAGTATAATTTATAAAGGCATAATGCTGTATACTTTAAAACTAGATTTTAATATTTTTATTACTTTGTAAATGTATATTTTCCTACAAGTCTTTAGTTCCATAATGGAACTGTTAACATTTATAGTTTGACTTATTTAAAATTATGGTTCATGGAGTGATATCGAAAATTTTGCAGGCTAAGCCATGTTCCTAGGTCTTCATTAATTTGCTTTTTGCACAGTGTAATTTCTTAAAACTGATTTAAAGTATATAAACAAAACTGTTCTCATATTGTTAGGTTTCAATTTAAAATTTAAAATTATATAATAAAGGGCTATATATTTCTATAGAAACCTTTTCTATGGAATTTTTTAGTAAAACAGGTATTTGAAGTACAATAATATAGTCACTTTTACTATTACTTCATTTCACTAGTCAAGATAGTATCCCAAAATCTGAAGTTTAAATATATATGCTTTTTCATGTTTGAAAAGTACATTGATATTATGTTAATTAATCTGAAACAGATTCAGTTGTTCATCATCTTCCCCTCCCTTAGCCAACAAAATCATAACTCTTCATTTCCATTGGTGTGATAATTCATAGAAAGAATGGACAACAACTGGCACACACATGTCTCTTGTTAAAGTCAAGCATTTGCCTTACACCTTGACTTGAAATATGTAGACTCTTACTCTACTTGCCAATAAGAGTGCTGCTGATAAATTGTGGAGCCAGGCAAGGTGATTTTGGTGCTGGCTCTGTCTGTCCTGAGCTCATTAGACAATGTCAGATATTAAAAGAATATTTGTAGCTCAGGGTTGACATGAGGGGTCCTTGGTGCTCTCTGAGTTTGCTTGTTTTCTTGCAGACGTTTCATTACCCAAAGTAGGTAACATCATCAGTGCTGCACTGATGTTACCTACTTTAGGTAAT